>PVHY01017239.1:0-31905 GCA_004024945.1 Uropsilus gracilis
TTCCCTATTCGGATTCCTTTTATATCTTTCTCTTCTCTTATTGCCCTAGCTAGGACTTCCAGAACTATGTTGAAAAGGAGTGGAGAGAGTGGACATCCTTGCCTGGTTCCGGACTTTAATTGGAATGGTTTCAGTTTTTCCCCATTGAGGATGATATTTGCTGTGGGTCTGTCGTATATAGCTTTTATTATGCTTAGGTATGTTCCTTTTATACCAATTTTTTCCAGGGTTTTCATCATGAAAGGATGCTGAACTTTATCGAATGCCTTTTCCGCATCTGTTGATATGATCATGTGAATTTTTTTCTTCTCTTTGTTGATGTGGTGGATTATGTTGATTGATTTTCGAATGTTGAACCATCCCTGTGCCCCTGGGATGAATCCCACTTGGTCATGATGGATGATCCTTTTTATGCAATGTTGGATTCGGTTTGTATGGGTCTTTTCTTTTGTTAGATTTGTTCCCAAGTATTTAATTCCTTTTTGGTTCAATGGTAAATGGAGTGTGTTTTTTATATTCTTCTGATTGATTCTTTGCATATATGCATGCTATTTATTTTTATGTGCTTATTTTGTATCCAGCTACCTTACTGAATTGTTTTATTTCAATTATCTTTTCTCTTGATTCTTTTGGGTTCTCTACATAGAGTATTATATCATGCTAATATAACAATAACTTTATTTCTTCTTTCCCTATTTGTATTCCTTTTATGTCTTTCTCTTGTCTTATTGTCCTAGGTAGGACTTCCAAAACTATGTTGAAAAGGAATGGAGAGAGTGAGCATCCTTGCCTGGTCCCAGATCTTAATTGAAATTATTTCAGTTATTCCCCATTAAGGAAGATATTTGCTGTTGGTTTGTCATATATAGTTTTTATTATGTTGAGGTTTGTTCCTTTTATACCATTTTTTCCCAGGGTTTTCATCATGAAAGGGTACTAAACTTCATTGAATGCTTTTTCCGCATCTATTGATATGATCACATGGTTTTTGTTTTTCTCTTTGTTGATGTGATGGATTATGTTGATTGATTTTTGGGGGATGGTAAACCATTCCTGTGCCCCTGGGATGAATAGCATTTGGTTGTGGTGGATAATCCTTTTTATGCATTGTTGGATTTGGTTTGCCAAGATTTTGTTTAGAATTTTGCATCTGTGTTCATTAAGGAGATTGATCTATAGTTCTTTATCTTTGTACTATGTGTATTTGGTTTTGGAATTGTGTAATGTTTGCTTCATAGAACATATTTAGTAGCTTTCCTTTTTTCTTAATTTTTTGAAAGAGTTTTAACAGTACCAGTGTTAGTTCTTCTTTGAATGCTTGGTAGACTTCATTTCTGAAATGATCCAGATGTGGGCTCTCATTTTTAGGGAGATTTCTGATGAATGCCTCAATTTCACTGCTTGTGATTGACTTGTTTAAGTTCTCTATTTCTTCTTTGTTCAATTTTGGATGGCTGTATTTTTTCTAGAAATTTGTCCATCTCTTCCAGGTTGTTGTATTTGTTTGCATATATGTTCATAGTAGTTCCTAATTATCTTTTGGATTTCTGCTGGGTCTATTGTAATATCTCCCTTTTCATTAATGATCCTGTTTGAGTTTTCTTCTTTGTAAGCCTTGCTAGGGGGTTATCAATTTTATTTATTTTTTCAAAAAAACAGCTTTTTGTTTTGTTTACCTTCTTGATGGTCTTTTTGGTTTCTATTTCATTTATTTCTATTTTTAGTTTTGTTATTTCTTGTCTTCTGCTGGATTTTGGATTGTTTTTGTAGCTCTTTTTCTAGGTCCTCAAGTGGGAGATTAGAGTTTTTGGGCTGTTTCAATCCTTTTTATTTGGGCCTGTAATGCTATGAACTTTCCTTTTAATACTGCTTTTGCTGCGTCCTACATATTTTGGAACACTGTTGCTTTCTTTCTTGTCTCCAGATATGTTTTAATTTCTTCTTTGATTTCCTCTTTTACCCAAGCCTGTTGTTCAGTCTCCATGTAGTGTTTATTCTCCTTTTTTTCTTTTCATTGTTGATTTCTAGCTTGATGCCTTTATGATTAGCAAAAAAGTTTGGTATTATTTTAATCTTTGTGTATTTTCAGGTTTGTCTTGTGGCCTAATATATGGTCAGTTTTAGAGAATGAACCATGAACATTTGAAAAGAAAGTGTATTCTTTTCCTTGGGGTGTAGTGTCCTGTTTGTATCTATTAGGTCCATTTGGTTCAGATAATCTTTAAAGCTTTTGTGTCTTTGTGTAGATTTGTTGATCTGTCTATTGGTGAGAGTGGCATGTTAAAACCATGTATGTATTCTCACCAATATTTGTTTTCAATTCTGATAGTAATTGTTTTATGAATTTTGGTGATCCCTTGTTAGGTGCGTATATGTTGATTATTGTTACGTCTTTTTTGGTGGATTGACTCTTTAGCCATTATTTAGTGACCATCTTTATCTTTTGTCACTTTTTTTAGTTTGAAGTCTGCTCTGTCTGATATAAGAATGGCAACCACTGCTTTTTTGTGGGGGCCTTTTGCTTGTAATGTCATTTTCCAACCCTGTACATTAAGTCTATGCTTATTCTTAAAGATTCAATGTGTTTCTTGGAGGCAGCAGAATGTTGGGTTCTTTTTTCTGTTCCAGCCTACAACTCTATATATTCTGATTACTGAGTTTAGACCTTTGACATTTAGAGTGGTTATTGATGCTTGAGATTCTAACAATGGTTTTCTGGTGGTCATTTTGGTGTTTTTATTTGGTTTCATTTTTTGTTTGTTTTATTATGTTCTTCTTATGGTTTTGATCTTGAGGACTCTTGTAAAATTTCTTGGAGTAAGGTTTTAGTGGAAGCAAATTTCAGGAGACTTTGCCTTACGGAGAAGGTTCTAATTTTTTCTTCATAAAGGAAGGGTAGCTTTGTAGGGTAGTATTCTTGGCTGACACTTTTTCTCTTGGAGTTTTTTGTAGATGTGACTCCATTTTCTCCTTGCCTGGAGTGTATTTCCAGGGAAATCTGTGGTCAGCCAAATGGATTTACCTTTGTAGGTTATCTGTTTCTTTTATCTAGTCATTCTCATTAATTTTTTCCTTATTTTGGGTTCTTGGATGTTTTATGATGATGTGTCTCACTGTGGCTTTTCTTTTACTAAAGTAGTTTGGTGTCCTTTTTGCTTCCTGTAAGTCTATTTTAATTTCTTTCTTCAGATTTAGAAGGTTCTCCTCTATTATTGTATTAAAAAGCCTTTCAGGTCCCATAACTCTCTCCTCTCCTTCTGAGATTCCAATTGCTTTTATGTTTCTTTTCTTTAAAGAATCTGACATATCTCTGAGTTTTTCTTTAGTCTTCTTACTTTGTCTCTCTCTTTTTCTTTCTCTGTCCTCTATTTCTGTATTGTCAAGTGTGCTGATACATTCTTCTATTTCATCTAATATGCTTCCATGGCTTTCCCTGTATTGTTCTGCTCATCTATTGCATCTCTTATATCCTGAGTCTCCTTTAGTTTCATTTTTAGGGATTCATTTTCATTCTACAGCTCGTTGATTAAGTTTTATATATATATGTTTTCTTTTTTTTATATTTTTCTTCTCTTAGTGCATGAAAAGCTTTTATCATTCTCTTTTCCTTTATTTCTGAGTCTTCACTTATCTGTTGAAGTGCTTTTATCAAATTAAATTTGAAATCTTTGTCTGAGATATACATCATTTCTTCAATGCCTTCCTTGATGTTTTCTGGAGATTATCTTACTTTGGTGGTGATGGATTATTTCCTGTAAGGCTTGCTTGCATGTCTATAGTTTTTCTACTTATTGTCCTTTGCTTTCAGGCTAGTTCTACATATTGAATAGCCATGGCTCTGGTGTTGGTAGGCATGTTAATTATAATGTTTTTCAGATTGTGAGTAGATCTGTAATTTAGTTTACTAATTTGCACCAGTGCCACAACAGTGGTGTCAGTTCCAGTGACTTCCAGCAGCTCACTTGGCAGGAAGTAGGGCAGGTGGATTTCCTCGGGATTCTGGGTGGATGGGGGTGGCTCTCTGGGGTCTGGCTGCAGTGGCAACACAGGGAGGGGACCCTCCCAGCTGACCTGGTGCAGACAGTGACTTCATGCAGCTCACCTGGGTGAAGAAGGGCAGGCAGGTTCCCTCAGGACCCTGGGTGGATGGGGGCAGCTCTCTGGAGTCTGGCTGTGGCAGCAATGCAGGGAGGGGACCCTCCCAGCCTCCCTGGTACAGGTAGTGACTTTCAGCAGCTCACCTGGTTGGGGATAAGCAGGTGGTTCCCTCAGGACTCTGGGAGGATGGGGGAAGCTCTACAGATTTTTATGGGTTGTTAGAGGTCAGTGAATATTGATACCTGCTGTGGCAGTCAAAATATTGAAGCTTGTACGGCCAAGGATTTATACAATGCCACACAGTGAGTTGGTTACAGAACATGTTATATAATCCAACTTTCTTGACTCCAAAGTTGCTAACCATTCCATTCCACCCTCTAGAAGAGACAAATTTGGCACCATAGTTAAAGGATTTTTTTCTGTGTACCTTTTAAGGAAGTGAAAATTTCCTTCAAAGATTCAATCTACAGGTCCTGGAGACAGACCTGCTATTTGGAGAATTATTGGGTTTGGTGGTAGTTATGGTGTGAAAACATACATGCATAGAAGTTTGAATCTATAACCCCTAGAGCATATATAATAATGTAAACAATATTTATCTCAATAAAGATAATTGGTGAAAAACTATGAATAAAGATAAGAATTATGTGGTGAGAACTGCAGGGCATCTGCATGTATGGGACTCTGGGAATGAGAGGAGCTTTGTTGTTGGAAATATCAAATCAAAATGATTCATCACTAAGAACCTGAGGTTTCTTGAATTTTAACCAGTATCTATCAGGATAAATAAACACTTGAAGAGTCCTGGTTAACTCCTTCATAGGCACTTGCAAACCTGCCACATTTTAAAACAAAAATATCTTAAAATATAAGGGATACATGGTCCTGAATAACTTTACTACTCTCTTTTAAATAGTTTCTCACTGACAAAAAAAAAGCTTTTAATTTTCAAAGAACTTTTGCATGAGTTGGGTTAAGTGATCCTCACAAGAGCCCTGTGATGCTGCTTCATTGTCTTCATTTAAAAGTGAAGGGACTGAGGCTCATAGAGTCCATATGACTTTCCTGAGATCACATAGCTAGGATGATGTACCAAATCAGTGTGACACCAAAGTCTAAGCCTTCATCACTGTCTTTGCTAGTATCTATGGAGAAGATGAATAGCACCAAATAACTTTCAGAGACTGCGTAGGGCCTTGAAAATACAAGTCTCTTTAACTACTTTATCCTAGTGGCCTGAATGTTTTATACCATAAGCTAATCATAAAAACAATGTTTTGTTATAACAGTGATTCTCAAAACACAACAATCTGAACAAAGCATGATCTGGGAACTTGTTACAAATGCAAATTCCCTACCCTCATTCCAAACATACTGAATAAAAATCTTTGGGAATACATTCCAGAAATCTGTGTTTAACAAGTCCTCCAAATAATTCTAAAATACTTTAGGATAAATCTAGCAAAAATAGAAACTACCTAATTTTCCCTTAAAATTACTCATTTATCTGCCTCAGTAAGTTAATACAGATCAAGTATGCTTCAACATTTCCATCTTTCAAGTGGAAAGTGACATTTTCATGGAAGCTTTTGGGGTTTATAGTGCGGAAGACGAAATCTTGAGTACAACTGTAAGAGAGGAAACTATAGAGACAGACAAGGCTTGACTCCTCCACTTGAGTATAGGGTTTTCCTTTTCTTCAGTTTCTTAACCTGGAAAGGGAAGGATTCAATTCTCTCACAGGGATGTTTTGAATTGAAAATATATAATCAAAATTTCTCTGTGACTCTATAATATGAACTAGAAAACATGAAAAAAACATTACTAATTTACAGTAGGAGTTAGAACTGAAAGCCACCAAGTTGAGTTGGAGCAGGGACTTTTAGAGTCTACTTTGTTCAAATGAAGTTTATGAAGGTAGAGGTTGGTAAAGAAACTGCAAAAAGTAGAGGGTTGGCTTTTTTATACTAATGTCTCTCTATTGTGAACTATAGCTATTGAAGTATCTAACTTCTTAGGTTAATTTCTTTTGTATGAATCCTCCAGCCTCGAAAAAAACCTTTACTTAAATATCTCTGCTTCTGACTAAAGTAAACACAAAAACAATTATTAAGCTGCTCTTTTTCACAGCATTCTCTGTTCTAACCATTCAGCCTTAGGACCCATGCAATGCGATTTAAACAGATAGGGCCCATACCATGCAGGAACTTACCACAAACCAAGCCAAGGAAGGAATGAACATTTTTGAGAACTAATAAAAAAGTGATGAACTGTTGCTACTTCATAACTCACAACATCTCATTTAATTCCCATGGTAACCTCCAGAGGAAGATATTTCTTTCACTGATGAAAAAATGAAGGCTCTGAGAAAAGAACTTATTTATTTAATATTTGAAATTCATATGTGTTGAACCAGAGATTGACTCCCTCCATTCACACTTTTTACTATTATCACACTGCTTTGATCATTCCAGTAGTTCGGTAGTTTTCAAACTAAGTTTAATATGAATATACCCTAATGATTTGTTGCATGTGTGCTTAATATGGGTGTCCTCCCTAAATCATAGTGCCTTGAACTTTCACTTCTGAACTTGAGATATAAGATGGAAATTAAGCACCTGGATTTTTTAAAACATTTCTTTGGTGACTGATCAACTTTATCTGAAAGACCAGTGCTTGAAAAGTACTCTTTCAGACAATAAGTTTAAAGAAAACCTATAATCACTTTAAAACCATATAATGCTTTCCTTTCTTAAATCTATTTGAATAAAAGCAGCAGTAATTTTTAATGGGATTATTTGATACAAAAATTTAAAAAATTCAGGAGTGTTCACAAAGAACTTTTACATAATAAAACTTTGAAACAACTTTCTTAGTTTTCTTAAAATAGTTGAACCTTATTGTTCTCCAATTATAGATGAGAAAAACAAGGTCAAAGGGGTTAAGTGACTTGACTAAGAACAGCTAAGAGAGACAAAGCCAATATTAGATATATGTGTGTCCTAGGAAACCAGTTTCTCAATTTCACTTAGATCATTTTCTAATTTGCAATTACAATTATTCTTTACCAACAGCCTGATGTTTTTTCAGTCTTGTTTTACTTCTTTCCAATCAAGGACCTCTGATCTCTATATATTGCATGTCACTTCATTAACATATATGTGGATTTTGGCCTCTGTTTCAACAAAAAAAAGTAGGTGAGAACATGCCCGAACATCCCCACTCAACCTAATGAAGAAGGAAACCAGAGTTGAAAGTTCTGGCCATTTTTAAGACCGTACTAGGAGCACATTCTTAGCCAAAATGAAGATATAACATGTAGTTGATGCAGTTCTCTATAGTAACATAAGCTCTTGTTTCATGTCCATGTGGTATTTCCTTTTCAGGGAATTACATTCAATAGCTCTGTATGTGTGGTTTTATGAGTCCTAGGCAGAACTGACCAAGGTTTATGGAAAATCATAAACCTTGTTCTATTGTGTTAAAAACATTAGCTTGGATGTCATTACACAATGTTTCAATATTTTCCACTCTGGGTCTCAGCAACACTATCTATAAATATCCACTCTGTCATTTCTAAAATCTTTTTCACTTGAACATTCTATGCAATCAATTCTTTACAGTGTATGTTGATGGCTGCAATACTTGGTTAGGTAGTGGACCCAACTCCAAAACTGTGTCATTAAGCTTCGGTCAGGAAATCTGGGGAACATAGGCAAGGTAGGGAAAACTTCAAAACTGGTTCATGTCAAAAGGTATTTTCCTCTTTTTAATGTTTTGGAAATTAACACTGAAAGAGGAAATTGATTTAGAAAGTCTTGTATTTTTATTCACTATAGGGAAACACTGCAAGTGTTCTAGTGACTTCTAATTTTTCTAATTGGTCATCATTATGGTCCACCTTAGTCTTATTATATAATTATTTATTAATTCTCTCTCCTTTGTGATAAATTGGAAGAGTTTGGCTCATAAAATGTTGACGTAGAAGGTGGGAAGGTACTCTGAGAATATATTAATATTTTGTTCTTGGAAGAGTCAGTACTGAGAAATATTTGACATTTATTTACTCAATTTCCTGAGCACATACTATAATCTTAGGAACAGTTTCATGGACTTGGAATATAAAGATGAATAAAGTATATTATGAGCAACCACATGATCTTCTGATCTCTTGCCTTGCATTTTATAACTCATGCTTGGCATGATCAAAATGCTAGTGTCTTGTATAATTCTGACATACAAGAGGAGGACATAAGTGTTTTAGTTAAGTTATTTCTTGTATCTTACCAATTGGCTGAAAAAAATTATAGCACAGAGGTACTAGATAGAACACATCAACTATAAACTAACAATACACACAAAAAAGTTTCATATGGAGGAACTTTTCCTTCTCCTTGATTGTAAATGACTTAGTCTAAAAATTCCAAAAAATACATCCCTAGCTCTTCATTTATTCATTTTTATCTTTTGATAAGTTTTTCTATATCTTCCCCTATATATTTTCCCTGATTAAAAAAAAAATTGTCTTTCTAAAAGACAAAAAAAACGTTTAGCATCTCCCAGGTTTAAGGAAAGAATAGCTCAGGACAGATAACTGAAATAAAAGATACACTCCTTAGATGACAGAGTTTTAGATTCTGAAAATACTTACCCTTTCTAACGAAAGAATTCTAATCTACTCAATAAAATTATTTTTTTTGTTCACTACTAGGAGTGAGTCACGGTACATTTTATAAAGATGTGGAATGAAGGCATTAGGGAATGTAGACATTTAAACCTTTTTCTGTTTACTCTTCCCAAGATGGCTCATATGTTTTGTGTTCTGATATCATGACCCTAAGACTTCTCTAGCTGTTATCACTTTAGGACTGGATTATAAATTATCATTCAAGCATAATCAATCAGAACTTAACTCACTAAGAATGCAGATTGCCTTCTAGGGAATTTTGACCAATCTGCCTTATCCAAATGAGTCATGCCCAACTGTCAAAAATATGGAATTTTGAGGGATAAAGCAAATGAAACCTTCCTATTGGGTCTCAGTGGCATGATAACTTCTGCCCTAAATATCACTACAAAGAGAATGTCAGAAAAATTTGATATCCTTTGATTTAACTTAATGTTTAGTAAACTCATAAATGAAGTCTAATCTGAGCAAAAGAATGACCAATATATGAGGAATGCATTTATGCTATAGTTAAAAGACTGTTATACAAGAGTAATTCTTGTGGAATCAATAAATATGCCCTGAAAAAGTAATTTCACTCTGAAGGACTATCCCAAGATACTGGGAACTTCCTGAATTCTGTGCAAGGCTTCAGGCAAAAGACTACAATCATCTCTTTCCTTCTTGCTTTTTTAGAGCTTTAAAGGGAAGTTTGTGGACAAATCAGGATCCCTTGACCTATTCAGAGACCCCTCCTGGGAAGAAGAAATTGGTAAGACTCATATCACAGGACAGGAAAATTCACCAATATCATTTTTTTAACCTCACTTGTTATAAACAAGCTTGGGTTGACAAAGAGTTAACAGAGGGTGGGAGAAAGACAATGTTGGGTTGTGTCTGCTTTATGGTTTTTGTCTAGAAGACGTGAAGGGATTTTTTCTTGCCTCTTTCTGCCCAGGTAACATAGTTATGTAGATTATATCTCCCATTACTTTTCCAGGCCAGGACACTGAGCCTGAAATATCAAACAATAAATCTGTGAAAATGACTTAAAAGTGGGCAGGAAATTAGTTTGCTGAATGTAAACTGGGGAAACAAAGGCAAAGAGAGGATGGGGCATTCACTGTGGCTCACAAAACTCATCACTAGCCTCCCTTAAGATTTGTGGATCTGTTGTATTTATGTTAAGATTTGGCCTAATTTTACACTGGGAAATTTAAGCAGTTTCCGTTAGAAGAGAGAACAATGAACTAGAATCAGAAGACTGAATCTAAAAATTAGTTACCCTTAGTATTTACATATTATATGACCTTGTCAAATCACTTCTCTGATGGTCAGTTTCTGATGTATAAGACAAGGGTACTTAGCTCTGACAATGACACAGTCAAATTTTTCAAACCATGTGATAACTGAGATAAAGGGACATTGTAAATAATGTAAAACTTCAGAAATAGGAGTTATTGGAGTTTCAGAGCTAATGGAATGGAAACCTACTTCCAAGATGCTCTCACATATAATCATCTAACTAAATAGTAAGAAAATTCTTACCACCCATCTATCAGTCAGAGAATGAGTCACAAGAATTGTGGATGTGTGTTGTGAGGTATTCATCAAAATAAATATCTTAGTGCAAAGGTTTCAAATGCATATAACCAAGTTATTATTAAAACATCAAGCATATCATTTTGAAAAAAGTAATAGAAGCTACCATTTGCCAGGTACTTCTTAGAATATCAGATATGGATTAAGCACTGCATTGTGTACATTCATTCTGTTATTAAATCATCTGCTCACCCTATGAAAGGGGCAATGTTATCCCTTCTTTATGAATGAGGGAACCAAGGCACAAAGAATTTATGTACACAGAACAACTGGACTATGAACCTTGGGTAATTTAACATTGAGTAAATAAAGTTTATTTTTAAGTCTATTTAATGTCATTTCTCTCTTTTTTGAGTCAAAGAAATTCTGAAAGAGTATTAAGGGCCCTTCTAAAGTTCTATTTTAGTATTTTTAGAAACAGGAATAATCAAAACTTAGTTATTGGAAACAGAAGTGAGGTAAAACTTTCTGTGATTTTCATCAAAAAGAATCCTCAAGAGTCATAGTTATAGTGGAAAGGGAAAAAGGTTTTACAGAAATGAGAATGGTCCATATAAAATATTAAAAGCAACAAGTTTTGGTACGAGTGTGGAGATAAAGGAACACTTTTTTTTTTTTTTACTGTTGGTGGAAATTTAACCTAGCCTTGTCTCTGTGGAAAGCACTATGAAGATATCTCAAAATATTAAAAATGGGACTCAGCTTGCTAGTGCTGCCCAGCACAAAGGAATCCAAGTCTAGGCCTCCCAGTGCTTTGCTCTACATTAAAAATCCAACAACCCTTTTGTGAGCACCCAGCCATCAGCTCCTAACGAGTAGACAGAAATGAGTCACAACCTCACAAGACGTAACTATTTGTACCAAAAGTGCAAACCATTCAGCTTCAAAGAACCTCATTCTAGTGTGATATATTTAAAAAATCTCCAAAACAAAAGCATGCCAACCGAAAATATTTTATCCAGCAAAGTTTTCCTTTCTATATGATGGGGGAAGACCCTTTTCAGATAAGTAAAACCATCAGAAATTTGCTACTATTAAACTCCCACTCCAAGAAATATTAAAAGAAGCCTTAGAATCTGAAACAACAGAGTAATGAAAATGAAGAACTGAATACACTGAATGAACAAAATGGCAGTGAAATTAAAAACAAACCAATGAATCAATGAACAAAATGACAATAACAGATATCCCTGTACAAATAACCACACTAAGCATTAATTGGATTAAATTCACCAAAAAGACACAGAGCATATTGAATTAAAAATAGGAACCAACCTTCTGCTGCCTCCCAAGAAAAAACTTAAGTTCCAAATATAAACATAGATTGAAAATAAAACGTTGGGGAAAAAGTCTACAAGCAAATGGCACACAAAAGCAGTAAAAGACAAGCCATATTTGTATCAGATAAAGTAGATGTATAGATAAAAATGGTGACCATAGACACACTGAGGGATACTATATCATGATCTAGGAAGATATAATGCCCATCTATATATAGTCAACAAATGAAGGAGCAACAAAATACATTAGATAATTAACTATCATCTCTGAAAACAGACCTTAGAGAAAATACATATGAAATCACAAAAGAACCCAAATAGACAAAGTTCTCCTGACTAGAAAGGAGAATGGGAACTTTACACTCCCAGACTTCAAACAATACATAATAATAAAAAATTCATTTGCAGAGACAAATAGAATAGGATTGTATTACTATTCCAGACTTCAAACTATACTACAAAGCCATAATACTTAAAATAGCATGGTACTGGTACAAAAACAGACAAATAGACCAATGGATCAGGATCAAATGCTCAGAAATAAAACCATGCATAATATGGTCAACTAATCTTTGACAAAGGGACAAAAAATATACTCTGGAACAAGGATAGCCTCTTCAGTAAATGGTGTTGGGAAAACTGGATCAAGACATGTAAAAAAAAAATGGACCAGGACAACACCCTCACACCCTGTACAAAAATCAATGCAAAATGGATAAAAGACCTGGAAGTAGACCTGCAACCACAAAATACATAGAAGTAAACCTAGGCAAAACCCTTCTTGAATTTCACCTCAGAAATCCATTTTGGGAAACAACTATGGATGGCAAAAAAATGAAGGAAAACATAAACATCTGGGACTATATCAAACTAAAATGTTTCTGTGCAGCAAAAGAGACAATAAACAAAACAAAAAGAAACCCAACTGACTGGGAGAAAATTTTTGCCCTCCAGACAAGTGACAAGGGTCTGATAACAAAGATCTGAAAAGTGCTCCTACAATTCAATGAAAACAAAGCAAAAAACCCACTCAAAAAATGGGGAGAAGAACTAAAAAGACACTTCACCAAAGAGGAGATAGAGATGGCTAATAGGCATATGAAAGAATGCGCCACATCACTAATAATCAGGGAAATGAAACTTTAAACCACACTGAGATACCATCTTACGCCAGTAAGAATGCCCCATATAAATAAAAGAGACAGCAACAAGTGTTGGTGCAGATGTGGAGAAAAAGGAACTCTCATATACTGCTGGTGGGAGTGCATACTGGTCAAGCAATTATGGAAGACTGTGTGGAGGAACCTCAAACAATTCAAAGTGGGATTACCATTTGACTCAGCAATTCCACTACTGGGAATCTACCCAGAGGACATGAAAATACTAATTCAAAAGAACGCCTGTATGCACATGTTTATTGCAGCTCTGTTTACAATTGCCAAGATTTGGAAACAAACCAAATGCCCCCAAACCAACAATTGCCTGAAAAAAATGTGGTGTATGTACACTATGGAATACTATTCATCAATCAAGGAGAACAAACATATGTCTCTCACAGCAACATGGATGGAACTAGAAATACTTATATTAGCAGAAATAAGTCAAAAAGAAAAAGAGAAATGCAGGATGGTCTCACTTATATGATGGATATAGGGAAAAACAAACAAACGAATAAAGAATGAAAACAACCAATGGGATTGAACAATGGAGTGAAAGAGGAGGATGGGGAAGAAAGTGGGGGAGGCAAAGGGCACAAAAGAGTAGGATGGTTAGCAGGTGTTAGGAAGTGGAAAAGCCACGGGGTACACAATAATATAATATAAATATAAATACACATATATATGCAAATTAAAAAAAATAAATTAAATGTAAAAAAAATCACAGAGATATTTGGCATTCTCTGTGGATATCTCTTCTATCCTATTCCCCATTATACATTCCCAGAAATAATAACCAGTATACTGGATTTGATGTTTGCCATTTCAGTGGTATTTGAAACTTTTAAATCACACATCAGTAAATAATATATTATTTTGCATGGCTATAATTTTGTAATTATGGCATTGTAATACATATACCTATCTATGTAAATTGCTTTCTTTTCACAAAAAAAATTAAAATTTTTTTAAAAAAGGAATAGGATTGAAAACTTGGAAATATAACTAATCCATGACAAAGGAGTAAAGAATACTGGAAGAAGGAAAGTCTCCAACAAATGGTGCAGGGGAATTTGGACTGCCACATGCAAATGAATGAAACTAGACTACTATTCTCACACCATACACACATACACAAATCAAATAAAATCAATAAAAGACTTGTATGTAAAATCTGAAGTTATTAAATACTTAGAAAAAAACCATATGAAATCTTTGAGAACGCATTCCAAATGCAAGAAAATCAAAGGAGAATATAAAAACCTGGGACTATATCAAACTGAAAAAACTGTACAGTAAATGAGACTGTAACCAAAATGAAAAGACACCCATTGCACTAAATTGGAGAAAACATTTGCACAACATATTTCTAATAAAAGACTGATATTTAAGATCTACAATGAACTCACACATTTCAGCATAAACAAGTCAAACTACCTAATAAAAGAACTGGGCAGAAGAGCTAAATTAACACCTCTCCAAAAGGAAATGCAAATGACTAACAGGCTTATGTAAAATATCTGTCATCAAGTTTATTAGCAAAAATGCACATCAAAACTACAAGGAGAAAACACTTTACACTGTTGAGATGGCTTATATTACAAAATCTGAAACAACTAATGCTGGTGAGTATATGGAGAATATGAAAACCTCTTACAAGTGCCATTGGGAATGTAAACTGGTCCAGCCACTATGAAAAACTGAGTGATGTTTCCTTAAAACACTAAAAATTTTGCCTTTCTCTT
Organism: Uropsilus gracilis; assembly: GCA_004024945.1. NCBI lineage: Eukaryota > Metazoa > Chordata > Mammalia > Eulipotyphla > Talpidae > Uropsilus > Uropsilus gracilis. The sequence goes on from PVHY01017239.1 coordinate 14,549, forward strand.
GTCATATTGCCCTAGCTAGAACTTCCTGTTCTATGTTGAAAAGTAGTGTTGAGAGTGGCATCCTTGCCTAGTTCCAGATCTTAAGTTCTTAAGTGAAATGATTTCAGTTTTGTTGTGGGTTTGTCACAAATGACTTCTATTATGTTGAGATATGCTTCTTTTATGCTGTTTTTTTTTTTTGAGGGTTTTCATCATGAATGGATGCTGAACTTTACCAAATGCCATTTTTGCATCTATGGATATGATCATGTGGTTTTGGTTTTCTCCTTATTGATGTGATAGATTATGTTAATTGATGTTGAATAATCCCTGTGCCCCTGGGATAAATCCCACTTTGTAATGGTGAATAATCCTTTTTATATATTGTTGGGTTTGATTTGCCAACATTATGTTTAGAATATTTGCATCTGTGTTCATTACAAATAATGGTTTACAGTTTTCTTTCTTTGTGCAATCTTTGCATCTTTGTGCTATCTTTTTTCTAGTATTAGTGTAATGTTTGCTTCAGAGAATGTGTTGGCAGTTTTCCTTCTTTCTCAATTTCTTGGAAGAGTTTTAGTAATATGGTGTTACTTCATCTTTGAATATTTGGTAGAATTTGTTCATGAAATCCTCTGGTCTAGGGCTATTATTTCTAGGGAGAATTTTGATGACTGCTTCAACTTTGCTGGTTGTAATAGGCCTGTTTATGTCCTCTATTTCTTTTTTGTTTTGTTTTGGGTGGTTGTATTATTCTAAGAATTGCCTATCTCATTCAAGTTGTTGTAGTTGTCTGCATATAGATGCTCATAGTAGTCTCTATCTTTCAGATTTCTACTGTGTTGGTTCTTCTGTCTCTTTTTTCATTTATGAACCTGTTTATTTGCATCCCCTCCCTTCTTTAATTTGTGAGACTTGATAAAGGTTTATAAATTTTATTTATTTTTTCAAAGAACCAGCTTTTGTTTTTGTTTTTGTTTATCTTCTCAATAGTCTTTTGATTTCTTTTTTTTTCATATATATGTATATAAAACATCATGTGTACCCCAGGGTTCTCCCATTTCTTAAACTCCTATTAACCATATTTCTTAAACTTTTGTGCCCTCTACTTCCCCTGTTTTCCTCCTTCTCCTCTCTCACTCTATGGTTCACCAACTGTGATGTTGGCACAGGGTGGGGTTTTCCAAGCTAGCTTGGAGCATGGTGTGCCTTCCCAGCTCACCTAAAAGGGGTGGAGGTAGGCTCCCTTGGGACTTTGAGCAGGATGGGTCTATCTAGGGGGTTGACTGTGATGGCAGCACAAGGTAGAGGTCCTGGAGTGTGGTGTGCCTTCTCAGCTCACCTAGAAGGCTTCTTGGTTTCCATTTCATTTATTTCTGCTTTGATTTTATTATGTCCAGTCTTCTCCTGGGCTTTGGAGTTTTTTGTTGGTTTTTTTTTTCTAGTTCCTCAAATTGGGAGATTAGAATATTTCTTTGGTTTGTTTCTCACATTTTGGTATAATAAGTCTGTATTGTTATAAACTTTCCTATTAATACTGCTTTTGCTGAGTCCTATACACTTTGTAATGTTATGTCATCCTTATCATTTGTTTCAATGCAAGATTTAATCTTGTTAGATATTCTCATTTATCCAGTAGTCTTGCCTATTGTTCAGTCTCTATGTAGTATATATTCTCCTTATTTTCCTCTAATTGTTGATTTCTAATTTGATAGCTGTATGATCAGAGAAAACAATTGAAATTACTTTAATCTTTGTGTATTTATTCATATTTGTTTTATGGCTTAACATATGGTGAAATTTGGAGAATGACCTGTGTGATTTTGAAAAAAAATGTATTATTTTCTTTGGGGATGCAGTGTCTTATAGATATTTACGAGGTTTCATTTGGTCTAGATCTTTTTTTAAAGTGTCTGTGTCTTTGTGCAGTTTCTCTTTTGTTGATTTATCTTTGGTGAGAGTGAAGTGCTAACATCTCTTACTGTGTATGTATTTTTTACCAATGTTCACTTTCAGTGTTGCTAGTAATTTTCAGATGAATTTTGGTATTCTCTCATTTGGTGAACATATGTTAATAATTGTTATGTTTTTCTGATGCATTACCCCTTCATCATTAAGAAGTGTTTATCCTGGTCCTTTGAAGTGTCTATCCTAGTCCTTTAGTACTTTTTAAGTTTAAAATCTGCTCTGTCTGTTATAAAAATAGTTACCCCTGCCTTTTATTGGAAGCCATTTGATTGAAGGGTTGTTTTTCAGCCCTTAACTTTGTCTGTTCTTACCTATAGAGTTCAAATGTGCTCTCCAGAGGCAGCAAAATATTGAGCTTTATTTTATGATTTATTTTTATTTGACTCTGTGTCTTAATTGATTAGTTCAGACCATTAACATTTAGAGTAATTATTGATACTTGAGAGTCTGAAATTGCCATTTTGTTGGTCATTTTGATGTTCTGTATACGTCTTTGTTCTGTTTTCCTGTTTATTCTCTGCTGATTTTGATCATAAGGCTTCTCATAAGGTTTTGTGAAGTTGAGGTTTAGTAGTGACAAATTTCAGAAGTTTGCTTATCTGAGAAGTTTGTTATTTCTCCTTCATAAAGACAAAAAATGAATACAAATAGGAAAAGATGAAATAAATCTATCATTATATGCAGATGATACTTTATGTAGAGAACCCAAAAAATCCACAGAAAAACTACTTGAATTCATAAACCAACTGGTTTATGTAAGTAAGGTAGCTGAATACAAAATTGAAAAACAAAAATCAGTGGCCTTCTTTTACACAAAAAAGTCAGTCAGAAGAAGAAATTTAAAAACCACTCCCTTTACTATTGTGTCAATGAAATTAAATGCCTGGGAATAAATCTAACAAAAAATATGAAAAAACAATATAATGAAAACTACAAAACACTGTCAAAATAGAGGACATAAAAAAAGAAAATATATCCTCTGCTCATGGATTGGAAGAATTAACATAATTAAAATGGCCATGCTACCAAAAGCAATTTACAGATTCAATGTTATCCCAATTAGAATCCTTATGACATTCTTTAAAGAGATAGAACAAAAATTACTGACACGGATATGGAATAAATAAAGAACTCAAATAGCCAAAACCCTCCTGACCTAAAGAAGAGAAAACATCAGTATTGCAATTTCAGACTTAAAATTATATTGCAAAACTATAATAATTAAAACAGCATGGTACTTGAACAAATATAGACAATCAGACCTATGGCATACAATTGAGTGTCCTGAAAAAATGCCACAAATGTATGGTCAACTCATTTTTGAAACAGGGGGAAAAACGTGCATTGGAACAAGGATAGTCTCTTCAATAGATGGTTCTGGGAAAACTGGACCACTAAATGCAAAAAAAAAAAAATGAACCTAGATAACTCCCTCACACCATGTACTAAAACCAACTTGAAATGTATAAAATTCTTGGATGTAAGACCTGAAAGTATAATAGTATAATATACATAGACTTGCACTGCAGAAACCTCTTTCAGGACACATCTACAGATGCTAAAAAATGAAGGACAACATAAACAGCTAGGATTACATCAAATTAAAAAGGTTCTGTACAGCAAAATAAACAATAACCTAAACAAAAAATCCAACCAAATGGGAAAAAATTGCTATCCATAAAAGTGATAAGGGTCTGATACCAAAGATCCAAAATGAACTCACACAACTTAGCAAAATTAAAGCAAAAAACCCAGTCAAAAAATGGAGAGAATTAAAGACACTTCTCCAAAAAAGTAATACAAATGACCAAAAGGCATATAAAAATGCTCAATGTCACTAATAATTAGGGAAATGCAAATCAAAACCACAATGAGATACCATCTTACACCAGTAAGAACAGCCCATATAAAAAAAAAAAAATAGGCAACATGAAGTGCTAGTGTGAATGTGGCAATAAAGGAAAAGCTTTACTCTGCTGGTAGGTGTACAGAATGGTCTAATCACTATCGAAAGTTTTTGAAGGACCTTTAAACTACTGAAAGTAAACCTACCATTACATCCAGCAATCCCACTTCTGGGAATCTACCCAAAGGACACTAAAACACTAATTGACAAAGACAACTCTACTTGAATATTTATTGCAACATTATTTACAGTAGCCAGAATATGGAAACAACCCAAATACCCCAAAACTGATGAATGGTTGAAAAGATGTGGTATATTTACACAATGAAATATTATTCTGCAATCATAACTAACAAATTTGAAGTTTGTGATTATGCCAAGCAAAAGAAATCAGTACTGGATGATGGCATTTATATGTGGGATATAGAGAAAACAAAATAAGGACTGGATAAAAATAATCCAATAACATACTTTAGAACTATAGATTTTGGGTTACCAGAGGGGAAACGTGGAGAGTGAAAGGGGGAAACTGAAGAAATATGGGTGTCATGGTGGGGTGGTATCATATACATGAAAAAGTTGACACTATAGCTCTATGTCACATACAGTGCTGAAAACCAATAATACCTTAAATTAAGGGACTAAAGAGAGGGAGGGAGGGTAAAAGGTAGGGGAGAAAGAAGGAAGACTCAAACTTTAAAAGAGAAATTACAGAAATTTATTTATCAAATTTTTACATAGTAATTTTATGTGGCAATTACTTTTCTAAACATAGTAAAGATATTAAATAATTTAATCCTCATGACAATCCTCAAAACTGAAGTAGAAGAAGTGCCCAGGGTCACACAAATATAAAATGGCAGAGTGACAGCTCAAATCCACGTACTTTGGCTTTATAATCTTCTCTTTACCACTGTACCACACTGTCAACTTAATACCTGCCATATCAAAGGTGATAGTTAAAACTTGGCCAGCCATTTGAAAAAGGAAAAAGCTACTTACCAAGCTAATTGAGCCTGGTCATTAAAGTAAACAGTGCCCACTCTTCAAATCAATAACTCTGGTCCTAGTGTTTCTTATTTACCCAAATATCCGTACATTAACTCGCCTTTTAAGAGAAAGCTCAAAGTCCACTACAGGAAGCCCTAAGTCCTTCCAGATCACCTACAGATTCAGATAGAATATGACTCTCAATTAAGAACATTGAACATTTTAACACAAACCACGTTGGTTTTAAGATCTGTGTTCTTTTTTGCTTTTTGTACCCCAAGATCTGCATTCTTAATGGCTATGTTAGACTGCCCAAAATCTAATTAGTAACTACCATATGCCAAATACTCCACCAGATGAATTTCATGAGTAAACCTTAACAATAAAATTCCCATAAATATTATGTTTTCTGGTGTGAGCTCTCTGAAATAATATCTTCCCCCCCACCACCACTTCTCCACCACAGTGAATACCACAGTGCCTCTGGATAACCACCTCATTCAATAGGGTTTTATGGAAAAGAATCCCAAAAGATCCTTCCATCTTGTTTTACTTCCATCTTGTGGAAGACAAGGTCTAATCACAACAGGTACATCTTCCCTGACCTCATATTATGGAGCTCCTCAAAATTCCTTTGTTTCAGCTGGTACGATGAGGTCAGATATAGACACTGCATGACTTCTTCTACTTAGAATATTTGCATGATATGCCTCAAGCAACCAAACATATTCCTACCTAAATTTACCTCCCTACATGCAGGGGAAGAAGAAGTGGTTTGACTTTGGAGCAAGATTTTTTTAAAGAATATCTCCAAAGCACGTCAAGTTGCTTTGTAACTTCATCCTAGCTGGCTTGATTTCCTGTGGTTCTGTTGTCTGCATTCAGACGAATTCAGAGTGATAAAACTGACTGCAGGCATTCTACAGCCAACGTAGTACAAATTGCAAAGTACTCAGGGTGCATATGATGTACTTATTTTGCTAGAGCAAAGAAATGAGAATACTACAGAGATTATATGAATTGGAGACAATGTTGACAAAAATAACTCCCTACAAAATTAGTGGCAAAGAGATATCTGGGGGAAAGGAGCATTCATATTCTTATTCTTCTACCCTCCAGCTGAACACAACTATTATATTAATTTAAATAGCTTGTTAAAAGCACTTCCAATGTATCGGGCTTTTCACTAATAAATTTGAATAGGATGAAGCTGAACAAATAACAGTCTCAATCCTCAAGTTGTCTAGTGGTTTCTCAAAACACTATAAATAGATCTACCATATGACACAAATGTTTCCACTCCTAGGAAGCTCACCAAAGATCACTAGAACATTAATTTCAAAGGAAATTTCCATTTCTGTTTATCACAACACTATTTACAACAGCCAAGATATGGGAACATCCTAAAAGCCCACAAAACATATGAATGGAACAAAAAGATGTGGGATATGCACACACTATGTGATACTCCTCAGCAAACAAAAAAGTTGAATTCATGCCATTCTCAGCAACATGAAGGAACTGGAAAGAGTATGCTGAGCAGAATAATTGTAAAGGAAAAAGATAAATACTGAATGGTTTCAATTATATGTGGAATATAGAGAAACAAAGAAGGAGTTAGGAAAAAGAGAATATTGGCAAGACTTTAGATCTGAGATAAACAAGAGGGGAGGGGTACAGGTGTCAAATGAGAAGCACAAGGGACTATGGTGATTGATCACAAGGACTATGGTGATGGGAAAACTAATGTAATGCCTGAGGAAAAAATCAGATATAAAATTAAAAATACTTTAAGAAAAAAATAGTTATTAAAGAATAATCAGTCTCCCAGAATAAAAGAGGGGAGAAAACTGCTTATACAAGGAAATAGAGGAAATTTTCCCATACCTTGGGAAGGAATTAAATGTATCAGCCTATAAAGGTAAAAGAATACTCAGTTATCTAAACACAACGAGATCTACACCAAGTTGCATAATGAAGTTAGCAAAGTTTAAGAAAAAGAAAGTATGGATTGAAGGTGGCTAAAGAGGAATAATGGATAACAAATATATTACATCTTGCCTACACCACACTTCACAGGCAAAAAATGTTATAATCAAGGAACATATAATGCAGAATGATGCATTCAAAATATACAAACATACACAAAAATAATGCTATATCCTCCAAGAATCTTATTCAGATACAAAGTAAAAATAAAGGTTTTCCCAGAAAAATAAAGGCTGGTAGAGCATGCAAATATTAGACCTCCCCTACAAGTAAATAACATCATTGTCTAAATCAAAGTGAAGAAAATATGCAAAAAAATGGATAAGGAGATAGAACCAGAATAGTACAGACAAATTGGTAGTAGAAAATGCTCATATAGCAATAGTCACTCTAAATACACATGGAATGAACTCACCAATCAAAAGGCACAGAGTAACATATTGAATCAGAAAATAAATCAAACTTTCTTTTGTCTTCATGAGAACCATCTGAGCATAAAAGATAAACTTAGTCTCAATGCAAACGAGAAATAATCCAATAAATATATGGGACCAAAACAAAGACAGAAAAATGGTTATCAGATTGAATAAAATTCTAGTCTTCAAAGGTAATAGGGACTTACATAGATGTTATGTAATGATTGAGGGATCAATACATAATGGAGATATAACATCATAAAATAAATCAAATGAAGGAGCACTAAAATATATAAGACAACTATTATAAACCTAAACATAATCATTGACAAAATATTGGTAGAGAATTTCAGCACCTTACTTATCTCAATGGACATCACCAATGGACTGATAGAAAATCAGTCAAGAAACAATATCTTTAAATAAGGAATTAGATCAGATGAGCTTACTAGATATATAAAGTACATTACACTTCTGAAAAGCAGAGCACATTTTCATCTCAAATGAATATGCAACAGTTTTTAGAATAAACCATATTTGGGGCATAAATCTTATCAAATATCTTCTTTGAACTCAATGCTATTTTAAAAAAAATCAACCACAAAATGAAAGTAGAAAAAAATCTCTAATTTATGGAGACTAAAATATACATTACAGAATCACTATTGGGTTAATGTGGAAATCAAAGAAGCAATTTTAAAAGCACCTGGAGACAAAGGGAGATGAAAACATGACCTACCAGAAGCCATGTTTTGCAACAAAATGCAGTTCTAAAAGAAAAATGTATAGAAACAGAAACCAATCTGGGAGATTGGGAGATTGGGAGATTGGGAGATTGGGAGATTAGGGAGATTGGTCTGTACTTTTCTTTCTTTGTACTATCTTTGTTTGGCTTTAAAATTAGTGCAATATTTGTTTTATAGCATAGATTTGGTAGTTTTCCTTCTTTCTCAATTTTTGCAAGAGTTTTAGTAGTACAAGTGATATTTCCTTTTGGAAAATTTGGTAGATCAATTTGTGAAACTGTCTGGTCCTGGACTTTTCTTTTTAGGGAAAGTTCTGATGACCGCCTTGATTTCACTGCTTCTAATTGTCTCTATTTCTTTTTTGTTCAATTTTGGATAGCTGTGTCATTTGAGGAATTTTTCCATCTCATCCAGATTGTTGTATTTGTTTGCATATCAATGTTCATAGTAGTCCCTATCTGTTAGATTTCTGCAGTGTCTTTTGTAATTTCTCCTTTTTCATTTATGATTCTGTTTATTGGAGTTTTCTCTCTTTGTGAGCCTTGGTAGGGGTTTATCAATTTTATTCATTTTTTCAAAGAACAAGCTTTTGTTTTTTATCTTCTCAATGGTCTTTTTGGTTTCTATTTTGTTTATCTCTGCTTTTGTTTTTATTATGCCCTGTCTTCTACTGGGCTTTTTTTTTTTTACTTTTGTTGCTCTGTTTGTAGTTCCTCGAGTGGGGAGATTAGATTTTTTTGATTGTTTCAATCCTTTTTCATGGGCCTGTATTACTGTGAACTTTTTAATACTGCTTTTACTTAGTCCCACACAATTTGGAAAGTTGTGTGATCTTTGTCATTTGTCTCCAGGTATGTTTTAATTTCTTCTTTGATTTCCTCATTTACCCAGTGGTCTCCAAAAAAGACTATTGTTCAGTCTCCATGTATTGTATGCATTCCTTATTTTCTTCTCATTGCTGATTTCTAGTTTGATGCCTTTATGATCAAAGAAAAAAATCGGCATTATTTTATTTATTCAAGTTTGCCTTGTGGCCTAATACATGGTCAGTTTTAGAGAGTGATCCATGTGCATTTGAAAAGAAAGTGTATTCTTTTCCCTGGGGGTACAATGTCCTGTAGATATCTATTAGGTCCATTTGGCCTAGGTCTTCCTTTAAATTTTTTGTGTCCTTGTGTAGTTTTTGCTTCATTGCTCTGTCTTCTGGTGAGAGTGAAGTGTTAAAGTCTCTTACCATGTGTGTATTTTCACAAATATTTGTTTTCAGTTCTGCTAGTGATTGCATTATGGATGTTTGGTGAATATATGTTGATAATTGTTATGTCTTTTTGGTGGATTGACCCCTTAACCATTAAGTAATGACCTTTCTTATCTGTTGTCATTTTTTTTGTAATTTAAAGTCTGCTTTGTCTGCTATATAAATGGCTACCCTTGCCCTTTTTTGGGGGGGGGGTAATTTGCTTGTAGACTGCAAAACTTCTAAATAAACTCTGGATTTTATTTAGAACTGGATCCAACAGTGCATAAAAAGTATTATCCCCCATGACCAAGTGGGATTCATTCTGGGGACACAAGGATGATTCAACATCTGAAAATCAATCAACATAATCCACCACATCAACAAAAAGAAAAACAGAAATCATATGATCATATCAATAGTTTCAGAAAAAGCACTTGATAATGTTCAGCATCCATTCATGATGAAGGCCCTCAAAAAATAGAAACAAAAGGAATGTATCTCAACATAATAAAAGTCATAGATGACAAACCCTCAGCAAACATCACCCTTAATGGGGAAAACTATTATTATTTCAATTAAGATCTGGAACCAGAAAAGGATGCCCACTCTTACCACCACTTTTCAACATAATACTGAAAGTTCTAGCTAGGGCAATAAGTTAGCAAGAGATAGACATAAAAGGGATACACATGGGGAAAGAAGAAATGAAACTATCATATGCAGATGACATAATACTCTGTGTAGAAAGGCCCAAAAATCAACAGAAAAAGTAACTGAAATAATAAACCAGTTCAGTAAGGTAGCTGGATACAAAATCAGCATACAGAAATCAGTCACCTTCTTATACACAAAAGCTCAGTCAGAAGAGAAATTAAAAAAAAAAAAACTACTCCATTTACCATTACACCACTGAAAATTAAATACCTGGCCATAAACCTAACAAAACAAGTGAAGAATCCATATAAAGAAAACCATGAAGCATTCTTAGAAGAAACAGATGACATTAAAAAATGGAAAAATATTCCCTGCTTGGGAATACTGGAAGAATTAACATTATAAAAATGGCTTTTCTACCAATAGCAATCTACAGATTCAGTGCAGTCCCAATTAAAACCCCAATGACATTTTTAAAGAGATAGAACAAAAATTGCATGTAGAATAACATCCATGTAGAATAACAAAATAAAATAAAATCCATGTAGAATAACAAAAGACCTTGAATATTGAAATCTTTCTGACGAAAAAAAAAAAAAAGGAATGGACTTCAAATTATACTACAAAGCCAAATAATTAAAACAGCATGGTATTGGTATTAAAACAGACAATCAGACCAATGGAACATAATTGAGTACCCAGAAATAAATATATGGTCAACTAATCTTTGACAAAGGGGCAAAAAGCATACATTGGCACAAGGACAGCCTCTTCAATAAATGGTGCTGTGAAAACTGGACCAGAATATGCAAAAAAAAAATGAACCCAGACAACTCCCTCATATCATGAACAAAAAATCAACTCAAAATGGATAAAAGACTTGGAAATAAAACCTGAAATTATAAAATACATAGAAGGTAATATTGACAAAACATTCCAAAACCTACACTAAAGAAACCCATTTCAGGACACATCTACAGATGCTTAAAAAAAAACAAAGGAAAACATAAACAGCTGGACAACATCAAATTAAAAAACTTCCTTATGGAAAAAGAGACAATAACCAAAATAAAACAAAACCAAACTGAACTGGGGAAAAGTTTTTGCCCTACGTACAACTAATAAGGCTCTAATAACAAATATCCACGAAGAAATCACACAGCTTAATAAAAATAAAGGATAAAGCACCCCCCCCCAAATGGCGGGAAGAACTAATGACCAATAGGTCTATGAAAAAATGCTTGATGTCACTAATAATCAGGGAAATGCAAATCAAAACCACACTGAGATAACATATTACACCAATAAGTAAGAATGGCCCATATCAAAAAAGCAGGCAACAGTTACTGGTTAGAATGTGGAGAGAAAGGGACACTCTTGCACCGCTGGTGGGAATGCAAACTGGTACAACCACTATGGAAAGCTGTTTGGAGACATCTTAAACAAGTGAAAATGGAACTGCCATTCGATCCAGGAATCCTACTCCTTGGAATCTATCCAAAGGATACAAAAACACTAATTCAAAAGGACACCAGTACTCAGATGTTTATTGCAGCACTATTTACAGTAGCCAGGATATGGAAACAACCCAAATATCCCAAAACTGACAAATGGCTGAAAAAGATGTGATATATTTACAGAATGGAATATTATTCATCAATCAAAGAAGACACACTTATGTCATTCAGGGCAACATGGATAGAACTAGAAGAACTCATGCTAGCAGAAATAAGCCATAAAGAAAAAAAGAAATACGAAATGGTCTCATTTATATGAGGGATATAGGGAAAACAAACAAACAAACAAACAAGGAAAATTTAAAACTGCCAACAGAACTGAAGCATAGAGCAACAGAGGGGAGGAAAGCAAAATCAGGGGGGTGTTCAAGAGATTAAGATGGTGCACAGTGATAAGGTGATGGGAGAACCTCAGAGTACACAATGATGTATTATATATGTATATATATGCAATCAATAAAAAAATCAAAAAGAAATAGAGACCCATATCAAGTAACATAAAAATTCAAATAAATAATTTAATCTCACACTATAAGGAACTAGAAAAGGAAGGACAACTGAACTTAAATATAGTAGAAAGAAGGAAATAAAAATCGGAGTAGAAGTTTTTTTAGAAAGAAACAAGATAGTCCAAAATGTCAATGAAATTAAAAGCTGGTTATTTGAAAAAAATATAGACAAGTCTCTTACTAGTCATGAAGAAAAAGAGAGAAAACTACAATAGAATCAGAAATGATTAACAAGTTGTTGCACACATTACAGAAATAGGATCATAGAAGACTACTAGAAATGTCTTTATGCTAACAAATTAGTAAGTTTGAAAGATTGAACAGTCTGAACTCCCATTAACAGTATACTAAAGTCCAACCACTATGGAAAGCTGTATGGAGGACACTCAAGTTAATGAAAATGGAATTACCATTTGACCCAGCAGTTGCTCTTTTTGGGAATCTACCCAAAAGAGACTTATATGTGGGTACAAAGGGACACCTGTGCTTGGATGTTTACTGCAGCACAATTTGTAATTGCAAGGACATGAAAGCAACCTAAATGCCCCAAAACAGATGACTGGATGAAAAAAAATGTGGTACATATACACAATGGAATATTACTCATCAATTAAAAATGACAAATTTGACGATTTTACAACAACATGGATGTACTTAGAAGGAATCATATTAGCAGAAATAAATCAAGAAGAAAAGAACGGAAACCAAATGACTTCACTAACATAAGGGATACAGTGAAAAAATAAACAAAAGACTTGGGGAAAAGTCAAAACAAGCTAAGCACCAAACTGAAGAGCACAACTTTGAGCAGGAGGGAAAGGGGGGAGAATGGAGGGGAGGGGGGTGTAAACCCTGGGGATTACAATGTTGTGAAATTTATATATAAACAAAAAAAATTAAAAATTAATGTCTAAAAATACAAACAGTATATTAAGGTTCTCTTTTCTCCACATCTTGTCAGTATTTTTGTTTTTCTGGTCTTAATGATATGGGCCACTCTCGTAGATGTGAGATGGTATCTCATTGTCATCCTGATTTGCATTTCTCTAAAAATAAGAGATGGTGAACAGTTTTTTGTGTGCCTGTTTATGGTCTGAAGTTTTCTTTGGAGACATGTTTGTGTAGCTCTTCTGACTATTTTTTGACTGGGTTATTTGGTTGTTTTTTTTTTTTTTTTTTTTTAGGCGTTTTGGGTTTTTTTTTTTTTTTTTATGTATTCCTTTTTTTTTTTTTGGGTTTAAAATTTTTTTTTTTTTTTTTTTTTTTTTTTTTTTTTTTTTTTTTTTTTGTAGACGCTTATGAGTTCTTTGTATTTCTTTAATGTAGTCCTTTTCTATTGTATGGTGTACAAATATTTGTTCCTGTTCAGTTGGGTGATATTTCATTTTTAGTTATGATTTCTTTCTCTCTGCAGACCTTTTCACTTTGACATAGTCCAAGTTGATTATGTTCTTTTTTGTTTTCCTTGCTCTTGGGCATGAATCCCTAATCTTTAATCCTTATGTTTTGAAATATTTTGCCTATTTTTTCTTCTGAGTTTTACCATTTTCAGATCTTTTAAATATTATTCTAAGTTGATATTTGTGTATGGTGAGATAGTTATTATTTTGAATAGGGTATTTAGGGAGCAGACCTGGAGTCTGAGTACCCCAGGCAAACTTCTTCTTAGTTTTTATCTTCTGTGAGGAAGGAATTTAATGTTGAGACCAAAGTTACAGAAAAGGAGATTTACTGACAGGTAGGAAAAGGAACAGGAAAACTCTCTGAGAAGACAGCAGTTCTGAGAGTGTAGCCATTGAAGTAGTGAGAAGTAGGTGCTTATATGGGTATGATGGGTAAGAAGTGGGGGTTGAATTTTGGGTGTTATCATGTTGTGTCTCTTGTTAATTGACTGGACCCATAGGGTCTCCTAGGCTACTGAGCTAGCAAAGTTCTCCTAGGCTATCCAGGCCCACTGAGTTTGCCCACATTACATGACCTCCCTTGCTCAAACTAGCTTTGGTCCATTGTTTTAATATAGTATTATTGTGTTGGTGTTCTGAACTCTTCAATCAGACTAGTAAATGTACTTAAGACTTGGAAAAGGGTGGAAAAAGGTCACCATCTTGATTTCAACCAAGAATTTCTCAAATTAGTTTGGCAAGTGGACTTGGGGCTTAAGGCTGTCTGTTCTTAAAAGACTGCCTATACCCATTTCTTAGTGTCCTCCTTCAGTTGCTTTCTTTTGAATACAACATTCAGTTTTCCCAAAGCCATTTATTGAAGAGGGTATCCCTATTTCACTATATGTTCTTGGCTCCTTTGTCATATAATCTAATATGTGAAATATAAAACAATCTAAAATGAGTCATATAAAGAATAGCTTAAAAGTTAATCCTTAATAACTGCTATGGAAATCTGGTAGGTTCTAGGACCAAGGGTGTGGGGATTTGGAGGAAGAGATAAAAAAAGAGGGATGGAAGTACAACAGACTATTGACTATAGGTGATTTGGTGGTGGGTACACTACCAACACTACCATATTTTCATACTTGATGGGGAGATAGAGACATAAAAATATTAGCTCAAAGGGAGGGAGAGAGGGAGAAAGGAAGAAAGAAATGATTTTTAAATAAATTATACAAAATAATATTTGAAAACAAACCTAACAAAGATGAAAGATGTACTCAATGAAAACTATTACATACTCTTAAAAGAAGTAGAAGAAAGCACAAGGACATAGATATCTAGATAGATAGATAGATAGATAGACAGACAGACAGACAGACAGACAGACAGACAGACAGACAGACAGACAGACAGACAGACAGACAGACAGACAGATAGATAGATAGATAGATAGATAGATAGATAGATAGATAGATAGATAGATAGATAGATAGATAGATAGATAGATAGACAGATAGATATCTGGAATATATATAGATATATATTCCATATTCATGAACTGGAATTAATATTATTATTAATATTATTATATTATATAATATATATAATAATATAAAATATGATATATATTATATTAATATTATAATATTATTATTAATATTATCATAATATTATTAATATTATTATTAATTATTGAAATAATGGTAATAAAATTAATATCATTTTATTAATAATAGAATGAATACCCAAGTAGATTTACAAATTCAATGTCATCCCTATCAAACTATTTCAAGGAAATAGAGCAAACATTATTGAAATTTATAGGGAGCCTCAAAAGACCCCCAAAAATCAATTGGTTTGACACAAGAAAGGGAAATATAGGTATTCCATCAACAAATTCCATACTTTATCAGAAAACTACAATAACCACAACAGCATATTATTGGAATAAATACAGACACACGGGTCAATGGAAAAGAACTGAAATTCCAGGAATTAGAAAACATTTATGTGAACAAGTGTCCTATTACAAGGGGGCCAAGAGTATACAATAGTAAAAGGAATGTGTATTTTAACAAAGTGTTGAAAAACAGGTAAACATGCAGAAAACAAACAAACAAACACTCTCATACAACCACACACAAAAATTAACTCAAAGTAGATTAAATTTTTATTGCAAAGGCTGAAACCATTAAATCCTACAGGAAAACATATGCAAATTACTTCATGTTATTTGCTTCAGGTTGATTTTGGGAACTCAATTCCAACATCAAGGAAAACAAAAAAACAAAAATAAATTAATGGGGCTACATCAAGCTAACAAGTTTATATACAATGAAAGAAGTGATCATTAAAACAGAATGATATCCTACTGAATGATAAAAAATATTTGAACATCACATATCAAAAAGGGGCTAATATTAAACATTCATCAATCATTCTTACAAAACAAAAATACATCTTACAACTCACTGAAAACAAAAATACATCAATTTTTAAAATAAAAATATAGGCAGAAGAACTAAATAGAACTTCTTAAAAGAATGTATGAAGAAAATCAACAGGCACATAAAAAAATGCTCAGCATCACATACATCAAGGACATGCAAAGCAAAACAATTTTGTGCCACTCATAATTTGAGAATGGTCATGTCAAAAGTTTTTAAATATATTGACAAGAGTGTAGTTTTAAAGAAACTTTTGTAACATGGTTTTAGGAATTTAGGATGATACAGAACCTATGGAAAACAATATAGAGGTTTCTCAAAATATTAAAAAATAGAGATACCATATGACTCAGTTTAAATTTCTAGTAATATTCAAATACAAAATCTCCTATTTGAAGGAAAATATACACTCCTGTGTTCATTGAGGTACCATTTACAATAGTCAAGCTATAGGAGCAATCTAAATGCAGTACATTAAGGAGTCATTGCTATGTGCAAAATGTAATACTATTGAGTTATAGCAAAGATGAACTCGACATTTGTAACAACATAGATATTACTGGAAAGGATTATGTTACATGAAATAAGTCAGAAGGAGAAAGAAATATCAGATAATTCCATCATATGTGGATTATGGAGAAAAAAGGATCTGACAAAATTAAACCCAAAATATTTAACTGCATAATTGAGGCTACTAAAATGGGGTTGGGAGGTGAAGGGTGGGAACAATGGGTAGAGTGGTCCAATGATAAGGTAAAGGCTTATGGGTGTTTTGGTGATATAACAAAATATCTGAGTTAATGTATCAATTCCTCTTAACCATATACAGTATTGTAAGCCAAGTTTACCTTAATAAAGATTTTAAAGATTTTAAAAACATACACAGTGTTATGAGCCAATATTCTCTTAATAAAAATTTTAAAAGGGTGATAATTCTGGTAAATTTATTAAGTATAAGTTGTTTTCTTTTTAACCATGATCTCTTTGCTTATATATGTTTTTGCTTATATATGTATTTGCTTATATATGTATTTGCTTATACATGTATTTGTTATGTGTTTGCTTATATATGTATTGGATATTTAACATTCTAAGTTAAAAATAAATTTTAGTTTTAAATTTACAACTTAATTCAAATTGTACAATATTTTATAAAATGCAAATATCAGCCATTTTTGTTCATATGTGCAATTACTGAAATGATATCATTTGTACTTTAATGGTGCCTGGAGAAGATCAGAATAATAAAGCAAAAGCAGTTTGCAGAATGTTGGAAGAGAAAGTCACAAAGCAAACCTGGAAGGAATACTCCCTTGAATATAGAGATTTTTTTTTAGTTTAATTAATTTTTTTAAATGTATATATAAATTTCACAACTTTGTAATCTCAAGGGTTTGCCCCCCCTCCCTCCCCTCCCTTCCCCCCCCCTTTCCCTCCTGTTCATAGTTGTGCATTTCATTTTGGTGCTTAGCTTGTTTTGACTTTCCTCAAGGCTTTTATTTTTTATTTATTTTTTTTTCCTATATCCCTTACATTAGTGAGACCATTTGGTTTCTGCCTTTTTCTTTATGGCTTGTTTCTGCTAATATGATTTCTTCTAAATGCATC
>PVHY01017240.1:0-31887 GCA_004024945.1 Uropsilus gracilis
ATAGTTTAAATAGTTTAAATATAGTTTAATATAGTTTTAAATATAGTTTAATATAGTTTTAAATATAGTTTAAAAATAGTTTAAATATAGTTTTAAAAATGTATTACTACTTTTAAAATTTAAAAAGTATGTTACTTAATTTAGAAAATGCCTTTTAAAAATAATATAAAAACTGTACATTAATGAAATGCAGTCAAATGCTCTACTGAGCTATACCTTAGAGTTGGCAACATTAGTGAAAGATTAGTTATCATAATAGTTTATTTTATGATATATACAATTAGAATATAGCTTACATTTAGCAACAAATGCCTAAATCCCAACTGTTACCCTTATCCAATGATATTTGTTTTATAAATCTTTGTCTAGATTAGCAAAAAGTATTTGGCATTCAGCCTTTCATACTTTTCCCTGTTTTTCACAGAAAAAGAGTAAACAAACTCCCAAATGATATTTTACCTGTCATTCAGTATAGTATAGCCCATCCCACAGCCATCATTTGGGAAATGTTCTTGAAAATCAGCCACTTCTTTTTTTTTTTTTTTTTAAGAACAAAAATGGCAAATTTATTGAGATACATTGCTAAGAGGTAAAACAGGAGAGGTGTGCACCAAATCAGCCACAATTTTAAAAGCATTTGTTTAAAACAAACTGTTTATATTGATTACTCTTTTCCCCAGAGATAAGACTTGGGATGTTCATGAGTATTTGAGTAGTCTTTTTGAAGAATTAAAATCTTGGAGAGATGTATATTGGCGTTTGTGGGGGACTGTCAACTGGCTAACTTGTTCAAGATGTTTTCAAGTGAGTTGTTTTTTATTTTTTTGTCTTAATATCCTGCTCTGCAAACTATTGAGCACAGGCTCTTTTGATAACTGCTATATAATTTGTATTTGTATGATATAGGCAGTACCCAATCTTTTTTCTTTTTTCTTTTTTTTTAAAGAAGCTAGAAGCAAAAATGGTGGTGCTATTAAACTTTGCTTCCTTTTTTTATTTTTATAACTGAAATACTGCCGTGGTGAATTTTTAGAAAACCAAGTTTTAAGTGACCAAATCCAGTTTTTCAATGGAACAAAATACAGAGTCCTCATTGTCTTCATTTCCAACCAAATTGTTTATCTGTCAGCCCATAAATATCATTAGAAATTTAATTGATACTTTCACAGGGTTCCCAAAGGGTTTTGTTCATTTTTTTAATAAATAAGGTCTATGGTAAAAGCACAAGTACGTTTGCTATTTGAAGGAACCTTAATATACCCTTTTATAGTATAAATAAACCTTTATTATGAGATCACACTCATTCCTCATTAGCCTTATGTGTAAATCCACAGCATTCTATAGAAAATTTCTTGTGAATCTCTAACATCTCTCTTTCCCTGGTTATTTTCCTCTCTGACTTGGATTAATAATTTTTATTAGAGGGAAGAGAGAGCAGCTTATCAAAATCATCATCATGAGATGTTTCAAACTGTATAATTTTCACCCAGTGATCTCCATACACCCTCATAACTTAAAAAAATGGGACTTATTGAAATATAATTTATATACATAAAATTTCATCCTTATATGAAGTTTGATAAACACACAACTATCACCACAGTAAAAGCATAGAGTATTTCCACTACCCTAAAAAATTCTCTTTTGCCCCTTCTTAGTTCTCTCATTCCAACCTTTGGCAATCTCTACTGTCTGTATACTTTTGATTTATCCAGAATGTCATATAAAAAGAATCATAAAGTGTTTAGCTTTTCAAATGAAGATCATTTTACTTAGCAAAATAAGTTTGAAATTTATCCAGCTTGTTGTATTTATATCAGAAGTATCTCAGTGTGATTATTGCCTTGCCAGTGATTTGTGGATTTCTAGTTTGGGTCCATTATAAAGAAAGGAAGTATAAACCCTACAGGTTTTCATGTGAACATAGGGTTTTATTTCTTTTGAGTAGTTACCTAGAACTGGAATTTATAGATTGGATGATAAATGAAATTTTAATATTTACCATGCCTAACAGTTTCCCAAAGTCCCTAATTATTTTACATTCTTGCCAGCTATGTATATATGAGAGTTCTTTTTGCTCTACACCCTTACTAGCATTTAATTTTGTCATGTTGGGTGTTTATCTTTTAGCTAATGGGCATGTAGTGATCTTTCCTACAATAGAGTATCATTTCTAAGCAATGTTAATCAGGTTTCTAAAACCTAAGTATCATTTTAGAATAGAAAATTTGAGAAATTCTCAATTATTTTTCTCAGCTGGGCATGGTGGCGCATACCTGTAGGTGGCAACCTAGGAAGCCACAGCCAGGGCCAGGGATCACAGTTCAAGTCCCGCCGAGGGCACATGGCGAGACCTAGTCCCAAAAAATAGCTGGATGTGGTGGCGTGTGCCTGTAATCCCAGCTACCTGGGAAGCTGAGGCTGGGGAGTGCTTGAGTCTGTGGTACCCCAGGCAACGTTAGCCTGCAGTTCCACGGGCAAAAATAGCAAGACCTAGTCCCCCCCCCAAAAAAAAATTTTTTTCTCTTTAGCAGTTTGAATATTGACTTACTACATTTCATACTTTTTGTGGAGAGTACACCAACTCATAGAATAGTTTCCTTCAAAATATTTGTTTATACTTTATATCTCTTCATATTCAGAAATTTATATGTAAAAACTGTAGTTTGAAAATCATAATTGGAACTGAGAATTCTAAATTATTGACCATCTTCTTACTTTTGTGTTAAAGATCTGTGTTTAGAATTGTTAATCTTGTTACTTTCTTTTTTTTTTTTTTTTTTTTAGACTAGGTCTCGCTATTTTTGCCCATGGAACCACAATCCTCAGCCCCAGCAGCTTCAGAGACTGAAGCTTACAGACACAAGCCACTGTGCCTGGCTCTAATCTTGTTACTTTCTTTAAATTATTTGACCAGCTTATAAACATATTACCTTATTAATTAATAAACCTTATTAATCTTATATTTAAGCCTAGATAAATTTTCACCAGTGATTCAGTATTGCACTTTAGTTTTCATTAATATTGGGACTAAATGATTACTTTATTTATTTATTTATTTATTTGTTTGTTTGTTTGTTTGTTTGTTTGTTTATTTTTTTTGAGACTAGGTCTTGCTATTTTTGCCTGTGGAACCACAGGCTCTCGTTGCCCAGGGTACCACAGACTCTAGCAATCCCCGCCTCAGCTTCCCAGGTATCTGGGATTACAGGCGCGCGCCACCACGCCCAGCTATTTTTTTTGGAACTAGGTCTCCCTACGGGCCCCAGGCGGGACTCGAACCATGATCCCTAGCCCCGGCCGCTTCATAGGCTGAAGCTTACAGGCACGAGCCACCATGCCTGGCTAAATGTTTACTTTAAAAAATATCAGAAAAAGTCAAAATAATCAAATGAGGCAAATTTTTCTTTAAATAAGATGTACATTAATATCTATTTAGTTCATCTGAATTTTGAATAAAGTGTTTTTGTTTTGCTTTTTAATGACTTTTTGTGCCATAAAATTCATACTTTTCAGTATATTTTTAGTAACTTTGCAGAGTTGTGCAAACTATCACCACCACGTCATTTTGATATATTTCTGTCTCCCCAGAAGGGTCTCTTGTATCCGCTTCCTGCCATCCCCCAATCTTACTTCCAATCCTTGGAATCCATAACCTGGATTGGGTATCTAGAGATTTGCTTTCTCTGTATGTTTTATGTATATGGAACATACAATATGTGGTCTTGAGTATATTTTTGAGATACATAATTTCATTGTGATAATATTTGATCTTATTTTTCTTTCTGTTCAGGCTTTTCTGTGTGTAGAATTTTCACATTGTCAATATCACTCAGAAACAGTGGTTTACCCCGCCACAGCAAACTCACTCAGTACTGTTGGCACTGGAATTTATCCCTGCTGTAACCAAAAGGTTCTTCGGTTTGATCCCACTCAGCTTACAAAGGTAAATTTTGAATGTTGCCCTTTTGTAATTATAGCACTAATACTTCTTATTTATATTTATATCTTCCCCCTTTTTTTGTTGTTAAAATATAAAATAACCCACACATAAATACAATGCGAAGTCCCTCTTTATAGCTTTCCTTATTCAGTATCTCTTCTTGGAGATGACATAGTTAACAATCTCCTTTCAGATCTTGGTTTATATGTTCAGTCACAATGTTTTTTGTTTTTTTTTTTGTTTGTTTTTTTTTTGGAAGTAGGATCATATTATTCATAGCATTCTACAATTCACCTTTTTCACTCAGCAATATACCTAGGTTACCTATCATTGTCATTTTACTCCTGTGTAGTATTCCAAGCTATGCTTATGTCAATTTATTAAACCATTCTCCTACTGGTGAACATTTAGTTTGTTTCTAGATGTTGCAATGAATATCCTCACACACAGATTTTCGTGCAATATGTAAAAACTGCTTTAAACTACAATCCTGGATCACTAAACTTTTTTTTTTTGTTTTTGAGACTAGGTCTCTCTATTTTTGCCTGTGGAACGGCAGGCTCTTGTTGCCTGGGGTACCACAGACTCAAGCAATCCCCAGCCTCAGCTTCCCAGGTAGCTGGGATGACAGGTGCATGCCGTCACGCCCAGCTATATTTTTTTGGAACTAGGTCTCGCTACGGGCCCCAGGCGGGACTCGAACCGTGATCCCTAGCCACAGCCGCTTCATAGGCTAAAGCTTACAAGCACAAGCCACCGTGCCCGGCTTAAACTTTTAAAAATACTATGTAATTAAGTTTTTATAAGCAGATGAAAACTTTCTTTTCATCATCCATGCACTAAGTATAAAGCACCAAAGTTGTATCACTGTGTAATGCAAAGCAATGTGTAAAATTAAGTCATTTCTGCCTTATTATGGACCTATTGTTTAAATAATAATAGTTAAAAGAGGGGAAAGGCATGCAAAGAAATGCTTAGAGAGTATGCAGGGCCACACCTGTCCTCCTAGGCTGTTCTGACATAGTGTTATGGTCAAGGAAAGCCTTCACAAAGATTTGGCATTTGGCTACAATCTAAAGGGTGGGTAGGAATATGGGAGGCAAAGAGAAAAGGAGTCAAGAAGTCAGAACAGTATGGCTAGAAGGAACACGGTGGTGTGTGAAAGAAACTTCCCTATAAAATTTCAAATCCTGAATATTTGAATTTTTGGGTTAAGGTAATCTTGTATTCCTACTTTCCCCAAACATGTACAAAAACAGTTAAAATACTTTTTGGAGAAAGATAGTATTATTCTACACATTAGGTTGTTTCTACAATTTCTTAAAGTATTTGGCATGCAACGATCG
This sequence comes from Uropsilus gracilis, assembly GCA_004024945.1. NCBI lineage: Eukaryota > Metazoa > Chordata > Mammalia > Eulipotyphla > Talpidae > Uropsilus > Uropsilus gracilis. The sequence goes on from PVHY01017240.1 coordinate 5,290, forward strand.
ATGAAGCTGAGTTACCAAGCATGGGAACCGCAGAATTTATACAACAAAAGCAAACCTTGGAGACTATGAATATTGGAATTACTGACACAAACTATAAAATAAATAAGATTTCTTTCATAAGTTGTGAGAAGCCTAGGTTGGAAATTTGTAGAAGGGAACTATAAACTATAAAAAGTGACAAGGACAGTTTAAATTAAAATAAAAATGAAAAGAAACGGGTGTGCAGAGATTAAGTTCAGTAACAGATTTAGCTGCAGATTATCAGATATAGTTGAATAACTAGTGAGTTGAAATATATGTCAGAAGAAACTATCCAAAAGGCATAATAACGAGGAAAATGAAAGAGAATGCATATCTCTTTTAATGTGGTAAAATATGCATCTAGCATATTAGTGTAAAATTAGCCATCTTGCGTATTTTAAGTGTACAGTTCAATAGTGTTCAGTGTATTCACACTGTGGTGTAACCAATTTCTAGAACTTTTTGTTCCAGCAAAACTGAAACTGTATGCTCATTAAACAGTAATCCTCATTCCTGTTTTCCTTCCTCTCAGCCCCTGACAAATACCACTAAGCTTTCTGCCTCTATGACTTTGATTGTTCTAAGTGCTTTGGTTTTTATCTTTTTGTGTGAAGTGTCTAACTCTAATGGAATTTCCAATAGAGTGAATCAGAGGCATTGACTGAAGAGATACTGGCTGAGATTTTTCCAAATTATTAAAAAATATTTATAGATTGAAGAAATCTGGCGGCTCCCCCAAGATAATAAGAGATCCATACCTAAATTTTAGTGAAACTGTGGAAAACAAAAACCAGAAACATTTAAAAAGGTGTCAGGAAAAAGTAAAGAATTTCCTTCAAAGCATCAGTAATTCAAGTTCCCACCTCAGTAATTGCAATGGACACCAGAGTATAGTCCACTAACTCTTAAGTGAGCCAAAATATACATATATACTTAGCAATCTAAAATCTGTAACTTTTTAAAAATATTCTTTTTTTTTTTTTTTTCTTGGAGACTAGGTCTCGCTATTTTTGCCGGTGGAACCGCAGGCTCTCGTTGCTCGGGGTACCACAGACTCAAGGAATCCCCAGCTTCAGCTTCCCAGGTAGCTGGGATTACAGGTGCGTGCCACCACGCCCAGCTATTTTTTTGGAACTAGGTATCGCTACGGGCCCCAGGTGGGACTCGAACTGCAATCCCTAGCTCCGGTCGCTTCATAGGCTGAAGCTTACAGGCATGAGCCACCGTGCCTGGCCTTTCCTTTTTTTAAATATTCTTTAAGAATGAAAGCCAAGCTAGGCACGGTGACGCATGCCTGTAAGCGGCAGCCTAGGAGGCCGCAGCTGGGGCCAGGGTTTGAGTCCCGCTGGGAGCACATATCAAGATCTAGTTCCAAAAAAATATAGCTGGGTGTGGTGGTGTACCCTGTAATCCCAGTTACCTGGGAAGCTGAGGCTGGGGATTGCTTAAGTCTGTGGTACCCCAAGCAATGTGAGCCTGCTGTTCCACAGGCAAAAATAACGAGACCTAGTCTTTAAAAAAAAAAAAAAAAAAAAAAAAAAAGGCCAAAAAAAAAAGATATTTCTCAAGAAAAAGTCAAAGGAATATGCAGATGACAGACTGCGATGTTAAGATATGGAAAAGAATAAAGACCAAGGGGGAAAAGTTAATATATTAAGAAATCTAAATGAACTTTGACTGTGTAAAACAGTGATGGTATTCTCTAGATGGGTGTTTGTAATATGTATAATTATGTTAATAATAGAAAACTTTTAAGCAATTGATGTACCTGTTGATGTATAATTTTAAAAGCCACAATAGCCTATAGTGAAATGGAATTTAAAAAAGGTCTTGCGTTATTTGGGAGGAAGGGTATTAACATACTAGACTTTGAAGCCGGGCACGGTGGCGGGTACCTGTAATCCCAGCTACCTGGGAGGCTGAGACTGGGGATCGCTTGAGTCTCCGGGATCGGGACAACCCCAGGCAACGTTGTGAGAGCTAGACTCAAAAAAAGAAAGAAACAGCTGGGCACGGTGGCACATGCCTCTAAGTGGCAGCGTAGGAAGCCGCGGTGGGGACTGGGGATTGCAGTTCAAGTCCCGCTCCAGGCAACATAGCGGGACCTAGTTCCAAAAAAAAAATAGCTGGGTGTGGTGGTGCGCGCCTGTAATCCCAACTACCTGGGAAGCTGAGGCTGGGGATTGCTTGAGTCTGTGGTACCCCCGGCAACATGAGCCTGTAGATCCACGGGCAAAAATAACAAGGCCTGGTCTCAAAAACCAAAACAAAAGAAAAAACCATACTAGAGTTTGGTAAGTCAAGGAGAGATGTTTTAAGTTCTAGATAACCATTGAAAAGATAAAAGAATATATAACTTCTAAATTAATATGTGCAAAGGAATGACTAGAATGTCTGAAAAATGGAGGGCTGGGCACTGTGGCTCGTGCCTGTAAGCTTCAGCCTATGAAGCAGCCGGGGCCAGGGATCGTGGTTCGAGTCCCACCAGGGTTCCATAGGGAGACCTAGTTCCAAAAAAACAGCTGGGCATGGTGGCGCACGCCTGTAATCCTAGCTACCTGGGAAGCTGAGGCTGGGGATTGCTTAAGTCTGTGGTACTCCGGGCAACGAGAGCCTGCGGTTCCTCAGGCAAAAATAGCGAGACCTGGTCTCAAAGAAAAAAAAAAAAAAAAAGAATCTGAAAAATGGTAAAATATTCTTATCAAATTTAGAAATAAAATAAAGTTACATAATCCAATAAAGGATAGATAATACAAAACAGCAAAATCGCAGTGGGGAAATATGGAAAACTTTCTCTTGGAAATTGGATGTCCTTTGTCACCACACTGCGTTCAAAATAACCTGGAGGCCCCAGACAGTAATGCAAGAAAAAGAAAGTACAAAGGAACTCATTTGTAGGTGATAATGTGAACAACTAAAGAGTCTATGTACAAATTATTAGAATTAGTATATATACACACACAAATATGTAAACAGTAAAAAACTTTTTAAGAAGTATTGTCATGAGCTGCTAATAGTGACAAAATTTGGTACACATGAATGCATGTTCCCAAGAATGTAAAAGATTGTTCATAAGAGGATCATTAGTAATACCAAGATGGAAACAGCCCATCCTTCCACTATAGAATAAACAAGAATAAACACTACAGAATAAGTTAATACACACCTAAACAAATTGTGTGCATTCATACAGTAGAATACTGTACAGTAAAGCTAATGTTATTATTACAATCATATAAACAATGTTGAACAAAACAAGTGTGACTGAACCTTATTGTTTAGGGATACATCTGTAAGTGGTAAAAAGTTGCAAGAGAGGTTATCTTTTCGGAGAAGGGCAGTGTTGTGCTAAGTAATGTGCCATGGGAACTACTGGGGTATTGCCAGTACTCTTTCTTAATGCAGAAGGTGGTTACATGGATATTTTTCGATATTTGTTGAAGTCTATACATTTATATTATGTTTATGAGGTTCTTTTTTGTTGTTCCTTGAGAAGTTGTGAAATGGTTGATATAATATCATGACTGGGTAAAGAAAAACAAAGACATGTAGTCATCCTTAAATGACCGTTTCTATCATGCTCCAGCCTCTATAATGTAGTGTCTCTTCTGTGACAGGGCTGTAAAGTGAGGGACCATGTCGTTGCTCTTCATGATCAAGGAGAGGGTGGAGATTTGCCGTCTTGCCCGACTGCTAGAATACTGGATGATCTGCACAAGCACAAAGATGTCATTATTGTGCCTTTTTCTAAAGATGCAGTTAGGTGAGGGGGCTGTGATGATACTGCGCTGTGGCTTTATTTAGAGGTTTCCATCTCAGAATCCGGTGTCCCCTGCTGCCCCTCCAAATCAGTAATGATTTATATTAAAACTTAAGTGAATCTATACAGTAGCTTAGAATAAGAGCAAGCAGGTGTGTTTAGTTGATAGAAAAAATATCTCTAAATATTAGAGATCCAGGAGGAAAGCAGGTTGATTTGAAAAGCTGATGGAAAAGGTTGGCACCTGCAGTCAAATTTTTTGAGGACTTTTTTCTTTACCTGTGTTATTTAAACCTTTCTTAAATATATAATTGATACAGTAGGGGAAAAACTGATGATTAAGGTCATCTCTGCAACAGTTTTTTGTTGGTTTTTTTTGAGACTAGGTCTCACTATATTGCCCAGGGTAGTCCCAGTCTTGCAGACTCAAGTGATCCCTTAGCCTCAGCCTCCCAGGTAGCTGGGATTACAGGCACCTGCCACCACACCTGACTGTATACTGGAGACTTGGTCTCGCTTTGTTGCCCAGGGTAGTCTCGAACTTGCGGACTCAAGCAATCCCTGACCTCAGCCTCCCAGTGCTGGGATTACAAGTTTACTCCACCACGCCCAGCTCTGCATCAGTTTGAATTCCTTGAACTCAGTGATTTCTGAAGTCACTGCCATCCTCTTGCAGTTGCAGCAGGCTGTCCCTGCAAAGGTGGGAGGGCCCTTCAGTGAAGGCTCTTCTCATAGCTGCTCCATCTCCAGCAGTCAGTTTCACCACCTGATAAGGGTGCAGCATGTAATGCGGTGCTGCTTCCTGCGTGCAGGTGACTTTATCAAGAGACATGTGAATGTTGCAGTGGCCACCTTATGAATTTTTTATGTATCCAAAGAGTAATTTGTAAAGCATTTATAATGAATGAGACAATTTAGTTTAAATTCTTAAGATACAGAGCTCTTCTCAACAAAAATGTTTTTTTCTTTCAAGTGATTCTGGACTTGGTCCCTCTGATGAAAAAGGGCTGGACTGTGATGTTTTGCTGGAGCCCAACACACCATGGGGCCCCAAAACTGGGGAGCTTAATGCTGTGAGTAGCTTGTATCACTTATTCTTTAAAATAGTTGATGACATATAATCATTAACAAACAACTGATTAGTTTACATTGAAAATAAAACTTTCAGTTAATAAGCATTTAGTCATGGTCCTAATAGGACCATTGGAATAATTAATAGAATATATTCCTTGCCCTCAAAGAATTAATAATGAATACATTTGAGCCAAAAAAAAAAAAAGCCACATCATGGTCTTCTTATGGGCAAATAATTACTTTATTTGAACAAATAGACGATTTGAGGAATGAAGATAGTATGAATGGGCTATGTTGTCGCCTTCCTTCTTCCCTAAAGTTTTTTTTGGTATGAAATTCTTTTTCCAGTTGTGATCAGGAATACAGTTTAGTGTTTTAAAGGTTTCAAAACTGAAGTAGTTTTAAGGTGACCAGAAAGTTTTGAATCCTGTTACTAACAACCAGAGAATTTGTGCCTTTGTGTTAGTTGAACTAGAATTTACCTACGAAAGTATTCTATGTAGCATGCATTGTAAATTCCACTTGGCCATTAATATTTAATCATTAATGTTTATTTTGATTTAAATGTAAAATAATAGATTTTTGAACATCCAAATATAATCAAGTTCCTTAGTTTATAGTAAATATTGTGTAAACATTTAACAATTATTGACGTAATTAGAAAAAACTGAAATTGTATTATCTCTACACGTGACTGACTTCTCCTTTGGAAAAGTCTCTGGGAAATGTTGGTTCTCTTTGTTTCTTTAAATATCGACCTCTTCCTATGGGCAGAGGATATTAAAGATTGTGATTTATCATTTTCAATTATCTTTCAACCTGAAAGGGAACTTTACTTGTAATTTCTTTTAACTCGTCTATAATTTCCATGAGGAAATAACTCTATTCCCTTTGTCTTTTTTATAGTTCTTGTCACTGAAAAACTGGACTCTGCAACTGGTATGTTAGCATTTATAGTCTGTGTTCATTAGGGTTTATTTCTCCCTAAATTACAGTTTGGTTTAATCTTATTGGTATCTTTATTTTACAAATTATAATTAAATGTACGTCATCATTCTTTATAGTTTCTAAAATTTAAATCACTTAGGATATTGAACAAAACAATAAATCATTATTTCCAGTTTTGGTTGTTTGATCAATTGATTTTCTTTTCCCTGCCTGTTTGCCATTTACTGTGCCATCTGCCACCACAAGAATGAAATAGGGATTTGGCTTAGTGATGACAAATACAGGATGAATAGATGCAGAAGCAGATATGGTTAAGCAATCCAGGATCACATCCACCCAGAAAATGCACATGAACTTGTTTGTGAGACTGCTTTAGTTTTGGCTACTATTATATTTACTTTATCTTAATATCAACATCCAATTCAATGGTAGAAATTCAGGTCAACAAATACTGAGTATCTGTTTTGTGCCCATCACTTTGCTAAACTCTCTTAAAGATATAAATTAAAAATATTTGATATAATGTAATCCTGTACTAAATGGAGATATTCACTGCCCTCTTCCTGGTTGGTGTGGTATGTTCATTTTATCAACTGTAGTTTGGCTGGTTCATCCAAAATAAATTTAGATAAACATAATTGAAAGAATTCATTGGGGATGTAATAATACTACATTTTTAATAGATAGTTTTGGGGGTTGTTTTTTGTTTTTGTTTTTGTTTGTATTTAGAAGCAACAGTCATTATTTTCAGAAGAAGAAGAATATACCACTGGATCTGAGGTCACGGAAGATGAAGTTGGAGATGAAGAAGAAGTGTCCAAGAAACAAAGTATTAATTTATAAGTTAAAATGTTTAAATTTTTAATGTTGAAATATCAAACATGCAGGGTTGTATTCTGATGGCTGTAATATAAAGGATGAGTGGACTTTATATAAGTTTGCGTGGCAGCCTGGGGGAAAGTTAAGGAAGCCATCAAGATTCACCATGTTGATGGATACAAACTATAATCCTAATGGCAAATATGAACATGGTATATGCAGATGTTGATTTAAAAGGCACCTGAAACCTAAGTGGTGTTATGATCCAATATTTAATAAGAAAATGAATTAAAATTCCCTAACCCTAGCAGAATACTCATGAAGTTATAATGTGCGGTATATTGAGAACTAATCCTCCAAGTTTTCATTTCAATTATGACCTAATATGTTTCTTAAAATGTATGACTCATGTCAGTATACCCAAGATAATTTGAGTGACAGTCAAATGAAATATTAAATAGTATTCATTAAAGTGTGATTTAATTTAACATGTGATTTAATGCAACTTTAGAATGAACTTGTATCAAATTTTCAACTCATTAGTGAAAGAAATCACAAGGAATTCTTTTAAAAGTATATTTGTGTGTGTGTATATATATATGAGACATTTGAAAAAAGAATTAATAGAAAATTATAAATTAGGTACAAACTTGAATGTTTTATAAGGCATAACCTTTGAGAATATCTTTTCTGCTAGACAGATGATTTGTCATTAGGATTATAGTTTGTATCCATCAATTTTTTTGATGTACTAATTTGCAACTTAGTATACAACTTAACATCTAGACCACTACTCAGTGGTATACAGGAAGGTCAGGCACAGGAAGGACATTCTCAGAGAATTAGATAATTCTTAAGTGGGCCTATTAAACAGGTCTCTAATATGGTGTTCAAAGGACATGTAACTCCCTTTGTGTTCTTTCCAAGTTTTACCTTTTTACATTTTTTTCCTTACATGTTGAATCTCTTAGTGAAAAAATCCCTTATTTTTGACAATTTTAATCAAGGGGGAAATTTTTTCATGGTTAATTGAAATGTAATTAATAAAATTCACCAATTTTTTAAGTGTACAAATCAATGAGTTTCAGCATACAGTTGTGTAACAACCATCAAAATCAAGCCCTAGTACATCTCTCTAAAACATTTCTTCCTACCCCTTTACATACAGTTCCCTTCCCCCTACTCCCACCCCAAGCATCACTTTTTATCACTGTAGTTTACTTTTTCTAAGATTTCATATAAATGGAGTCATGAGTAGTCTTTTGTGTCTTACTTTTTTTACTTAGTAAGATGTCTTTAAGATTCATTCAGATTGTATCTGTCAGTAATTTGTTCCATTTCGCTGCAGAATAGTATTTCATTATGTGCATTTACCATCATTTGTTTATCCATTCACCATTTCAAAGATACCCAGATTATCTCCAGTTCTTTGCTAAGGTTGCAGTGAGAGTTTGCATACAAATGTATAGACAAATTTTCATTTACCTTGTGTAGATACTTACAAATGGAAGTGCTAGATCATAGATAAGAGTATGTTTAATTTTATAGCTGTCAAACTGTTTTGCAAAGTGATTGTACCATTTTGCATTTCACCAGTAATGTATAAGAGGCTTAGGTGTTGTCCATTGTCTAATACTTAATATTAGTGGTATTTCAGCCATTCTTGTGAGTATATGGTGCTCAAGCATCTTTTCGTGTACTTATTGATCTTTTGTATATATTTTTATGAAGCTTCTGCTGAAATCTTTTTTTCCGTTTTCATACTTTAATAGCGGAGAAATCTTTGCTTACCTCAGTCACATTTTCTGCCATGTTTTCACCTAGTAGTTTACACTTTTAGCATTTTTTGTTGAATCTATGATCCTTCAATTAATTTTTGTCAATGATATTAGCTATAGGTAAAGACTGTTTCCCCTCTCCCCCTCCCCCCCCCCATGGATACTGTCAGTTGTTCAGAGCCATTTGTTGAAGACTGTTCTTCCCCCATAGGATTTTTGTTTGTTTGTTTGTTTGTTTTTTGAGACTAGGTCTCCCTGTTTTTGCCCATGGAACCCCAGGTTCACATTGCCTGGGGTACCACATACTCAAGCAATCCCCAGCCTCAGCTTCCCAGGAGGCTAGGATTATAGGCACCCTACCCAACTAATTTTTTGGAACTAGGTCTCACTAGGGGGGAGAGGGGCAGGGGGCGGGGAGCTCAAACCTTGATCCCCGATTCCAAAGTGGGTGACCATGAAGGGGACTTTTTGACTTAACTTGAAACACATACAGGCCTGCTTCTCTCTATGAAGCAGGCTACAAGCAGGCCATTAGCAATTACCTTTACCTTGAAGAAGCCACACCTAGGCCTGCTTCTCTCCCTAGGAAGCAGGTTACAAGCAGTTTGCATTAACAATTACCTTTAACTTAAACTTTACTGGGTACACCTATCTGCTTGCTTTTCTCTAGGAAGCAGGCTACACACTCTTTATTAGCATTTACACTGTACCTGCCTACTATTGATATGCAAACATCAGCTACCAGCTTCTCTGCTTTCTTTCCCTCTTTCAGACCTTAAAAGAAAAACTTAAAAACACAGTTTAAACGCTTGATGGTTCTTTCCACCATCCCCAGCCTTCTCAACCAAAATACCAAACCAATGCAAGACTATCAGTGCAGACTAATTTATTTTTAACAAAGTGATTTTCTAATTATCCTAATAACTACACAAGAAACATGTAAGGGAAACTCTGATTACTTTAACATTGTCCAAAATCTTTCTCAGCATTGTCCAAAGTCCTTTCCCCAGATTGCTCACAGAATCCTCAGTCTCTCAGTCCTGATTATCTCACCAATGTTAGCCAGTCAGAATTCCTCTCCACGTGTTTGAAGACATCTTTATTTGGGGTGCTCCTTTGGCATGCTCCTCCTTGTCTTCCACGCTGCTTTCTCCTTGTCGTCTTCAGGTAGCAGAAACTTCATGGTATAGGACCCAGCCAAGTTCACTTTCTTTTCAGGCCTAACTTTTGCACGACCTCTTTCAGACCCAAGTCAAACTCAGCAAAACAAACTCCGACACGGAGTTCAAATCTACAAACTTAACCGCATTTAGCACACATGCTGCCAGCCTGGGTCAGCCAAGGGCTGCAGGCCCCCTGTGGCCACATGTGAGCCAAGCTTACATGGCTCACATCTTTACAAGATGGCCGATTCCCATCTCTCCTCCACTGAATCTCTCTCTCTATCCAATCTGCATATTGAAATCCCAATCTTTGTTTGCATACCCTTTATCTACCCTGATTTCCCACCTTCCAGAAAACCTGTTTTACCTTGACCATTTCACTTCTTTCTCTCCCTGCATCTCCCTAAAGGGAAATTCCAACTAAGGTCATTCTCACATTTTATCATACCTGTCCTTAAAATCTGCAATCTTAAACAGGAGACAATAGGGGAGGAGGTAGCACACCCTATCAGGCTGCCACTTACAGGCACACACCACCGTGCCCGACCCTTCCCCCCATAGATTACCTAGGTGGTATTGTCAGAGAAATCTACTGAACATTTGTATGTGAATCTATTTCTGGACCCTTTATTCTCTTCCATTGATTCTTAGATCTATCTTTACATTAATACCACAATGTCTTTAATTTTTGTGGTTTTTAGTGAGCCTTAAAATCTGATGCTATGAGTCCTTCAAAAATGGGCATTTTTCGATATATTTCCAATGTATTTTACAATTAGTGTGGTTAGTCTGTAACAATTCTTCTGGGGGTATTACCCAGATTATGTTGAATCCATATATCAATTTGGGGAGAATTGTTTTTCACATTAGTAGGTTCCTGTACATGACACAAAATCTCTCTCCATTAGTTAGGCCTTCTTTAATATCTTGTAGTAATGTTTTGTAGTTTCGGTAGGCAGATGTTAAGCATCTTTTGTTAAATTTATTTATAGGTATTTATAGGTATTTTTTATGCTGTTATGGAAATAGGGTGTTGTTGTTTTTTTAATTTTCCAGTTCACTGATATAAGATTAAAATAAAATTGATCTTTGTATATTGATTTTTGTATTCCCATGATCTTGTTAAATTGACTTAACTGTTCTTTATTTATTAGATTCCTTTCCAATATATATGGCTTTTATTTCTTTGTATTGCCTATTTTACTGGTAAGAGCCTAATGTTGGACAAAAAGGATGAGAATGTACTTCTTACGAGAATGTACTTCCTTACTTACATTGTTTCCTGTGTTAAGGGAGAGCATTCAAATTTTAACCACTAAGTAGCCAGTATTTGTTATTCCTTGCTCATAAGTGCCCTTTCTGACTCTGAGGAAGTTCCTTTCCATTTCTAATTTACTGAGATATTTGTGAAAGGGTGTAATTCATTTTTATCATACGCATTTTCTCTATTGATATATATATCTCAATTTTCTCCTTTATTGGCTTTATAAAATGAGTTGGAAAGTGTTCTTCATTGCTCTTTTATGAAAGAATTTCCAAAGTGTTTGTATTATTTTTTTCTACAAATATATGGTAAAATTCAGCAGTGAAGTCACTTGGATCAGAAGTTTATTTGGGAGGTTGGGGCTTCGAAGAAGTTAATTAAGTCCTTTTCTTTAATTGATATAGTACTATTTAAGTTTCCTGGTTCTTTTTTTTTTTTTTTTTTTGGAGACTAGGTCTCACTATTTTTGCCTGGGGAACCACAAGCTCACGTTGCCCGGGGTACCACAGATTCAACCTCCCAGGTAGCTGGGATTACAGGCCCACGCCACCAAGCCCAGCTTTTTGAGACTAGGGCTATGTTGCCCCAGGCGGGTCTCAAATCCGTACACTCAAGTGATTCCCAGTCTCAGCCTCATAATCTCCATAGGCTGAGATTAAAGGCAGAGTCACTGTACCCGGCTACTGTTTCTTCTTAAATCTTTTTTTATAGTTTGTGTATATGTCAAGAAATTTGTCCATTTTATTGAAGTTGCCAAATCATGAAGTTGCATATTGTACCTTCTAAATTATAGTTTACAATCTGAAGGCGCTTATAGTGATGTTCTTTCATTCCTGGTTTGGTAATTCATGTCTCATCTCCTTTTTTCGTGATTAATGTAGCCTAGAAGTTTTTTTGTTTTGTCTTTATTTTTTTTTTTTCTGAGACTAGGTCTTGTTATTTTTGCCCGTGGAACCACAAGCTCACGTTGCCCGGGGTACCACAGACTCAAGCAATCCCCAGCCTCAGCTTCCCAGGTAGCTGGGATGACAGGTGCATGCCACAATGCCCAGCTATGTTTTTTTAGAACTAGGTCTCGCTACGTGCCCCCAGTGGGACTCTAACAGCGATCCCTAACCCCGGCTGCAGCTTCCTAGACTGCTGCTTATAGGAATGCGCCACCGTGCCCAGCCTCTTTTTTAGATTCTTTAAGTGAAAGTTTAAGTCATTGGATTTTTTTTCTTCCTAAGGCATTAGAGCTATAAAATTTGCTCAGTGTTGCTTTCAATATATCCCACAGATTTTGATTGATCTTGTTTTCATTTTTGTTCTACCTTCACATTCACTAGTTCATTCTTCTATCATTTCAGGTTTTCACTTTAGCCTGTCTAGTTAGTTTTTAATATTGTGCTTTTTACCACTGCAGTTTCCCTTTGTTTCATTTTTTAATAGTTTTCCTTTCTCTGTTGATAATTCCTGTTTCTTCTGTAATACCATTTTACCTACAAGCATATTTATAGATTTATAGTAGCTGTTTTTTTTGTTTGTTTGTTTATTGAGACTAGGTCTCGCTATTTTTGCTTGTGGAACTGCAGGCTCATGTTACCCGAGGTACCACAGACTCAAGCTTCCCTAGGTAGCTGGGATTACAGACATGCACCACCACACCCAGCTATTTTTCTGGGACTAGGTTCTCAACGTGCCCCTGGCGGGACTTGAACTGCAATCTCTGGCACCGGCCACGGCTTCCTAGGCTTCCGTCTACAGGCATGCGCCACCATGCCTGGCCTATAGTAGTTGTTTTGATGTTATTATCTGCTCCCACTTCCCTCGTGCTCCCACTTACACTCTACTTGTATTTACTTCTTCCCTTCAGCTCTTTTATCCTCTAACTTTGGTTTAACACAAGACACTGTACATTATCTTTGTGCAAATTTGAAGTTTGTTTTGTCATCTGGAGATTGTTGTTTTTTTAACTTGCCTCACTAACTCAAGCTGTAAAATCTCTGCTATGTTATAAAGTAGGTTGTGTCTCTGCACAGGGGTTCGTTTTCATTTGTCCTCCCCTTGCCCCAGCTGTTCACTACTGTTAGTTTAGCCTGCCCCCAAGAGTCAGGGCAGCCTGAGTAGTTTGGTCATCAGCCAAGGATTTATACAGATTTTATATTCATATTTCAGACTTAAATACTTAGTGGTTCACTTACTCATAAGCTTGCCTTTGGATTTCTGATTATTTTCCCAGTTTCAAATCTGACTTCTGGTACCTCAAAACAATAAAGCTTGTGATACCTGAAGCTCAAATTGTTGGAGGAAAGGCTTCAGTTAGAGGCATGGCAAATTCCCATATGCCACCAAGAACAGTTCTGTCTTACGAAGATTGACACCCCACCTTAGTTTGTCCTTGGCTTTCGGTTTGATCTTCCTAGGGCCTCCCATACACTTGCATAGTTCAATACTCACCTTGGAACTTAGACGAAGTTTATACTCACATTACACATTTCAGATTTTCTGTGACTTTCCTACTTCTAAAATTTCCTCTTTAAGTTTTCAGCTTCATTGTTACTTTAAATTATATCATCTTCTTCCTAGAGCTCATACAACTAATTTTCTTCCCTGAGCCAGAGACTGAGAAATACCCTTAGCCAAGAAAGTCACAGACTCATAGTTCTTACATAATGCATCTTTCAAACCTAAATGTGAAGAATCTATATAATCTTTAATTATTTGTCTTTATCTGAAGATGATGGTTTATACTATTTTTGTTCTGTTGTGATCTGTTTTCTTTGGAAGAGACTGTCCAGCCTCTTAACACTCTTAGCACATGGCTCACTTATCATGTCCTTTAGCACTTTCATAATTAGGTAACCTCCCAATTTAACTGAGAAACACTTGTGGGGCCCCAGGGCTTGTCAACAGGTAAATAAATCTTATAGATTATTAAAAAATTTTTTTTCATCCTAGCATTAAGGTTATCTGCCATCTGATATGCTTTACAGGTTTTTCATGATGATATAAAGTTTATATATATGAAGATACAAAGTTTCATGATGATATAAAGTGATATAAAGTTTCCTTCTTAAATAATACAGCAAAATTTGTATACAAATTATTGATGTTTGGAAAATAGTGATCCTCATCTATTGCCCTCACCGTCAAACATGGTTTTTGGAGAAAATGCTTTTCTTTTCCTTATTTTTTTGTTCTCCTTTTCCCAATAAACTCTCAGCTACAATAAATTCAGAATATTGATTGCCAGGATGCACTGGTCCTGAATGCAATTTGTTTCAAATCTTAATCTTGTTAATACCATTTCTATCTCCAACCTTCATTTTTATCTTATAGCCCCACCTTCTTCCTAAGCAGAAAGCATTTTAAAAGTTTTGATGATGATTCCTCTTCCATCATTCTCAAATTGTATTTTTCTAGGCTATTAGAGATAGGAGATAGTTCTCCTATTGAATTAAGTTCAGAAAAATGAATGTGTAGTTTTGCCCAATAGTTTTCTACATTTTATTTCATTGTGACTGAATTCATTGCCCTCATTTTCCCCCCAAAAGGTTTTCACCATGTAGAAAGACAAAAAGTAATTAAAATGAACTCCTGTAAAACACTTTCAATTTGACTTCTCCATAAACCAACTTTGTATTCAGAGGTAATTTGTTAGTTTCAAAAACAATGTTTTATTTAATTTTTTTCAATTTGAAAATAAACTCATTGGTGAAGTATTGGGACTTATATTGACCTTCTGTTTTCAGGGAAAAAGGAGAAACCAAAGAAGTTCACTAAGCAACCAAAAAAGCAAATGTCTTCACCCTGTAGTCAAAAAAAAGAGAAGGCCTCAGAGAAGGTAACTCTGAATTATCCATGACTGTTCGATGGTCATATTGAGAAATACATAGTAGGTATAGCCAGGAAAAACCTGGAAATGAAAAGTAACATCCCATAGTGGAACACTAGCAGTGTAAAGATGAATGGAGAACTTCTATGTAGACTGAGGAAAGGTCTCTAAGGTATATTGACATGTGAAGAAGGGAAAATGCAGAACTATGTAAATTGGAATATTTTGCCCTCTTTAAATAGAGGAATATATCCGTTTCCTTGTATGTACTTAAAATATCTCTGGAAAGGGATGCAGGAAATTAAGACTGGTTGCTTTTTTAACATTAAATTATATTACTTTAATATAATCTATATTAAAAGAGGAAAAAGTCAGTTCATCAGATACATAATATCTGCAGATATTACATATATCTGTAGATATCTGATGGATACATTTGAGAGTAAACTGTAGCAGAGAAATTGAGGATCAGACAATGTAAATTTATGCTTCATTTTTATATGGGGAACCAACACATTGAGGCTTTAAAAAAATTGAATTGTGGAGTATAGAGACAACAGAAATGCACATTAATAGAAACAAGCACAGGTTTGAACCTGAAAGTCTTCTTCTGTTATCTGACCAACAGGAAGATGTGAACCTTAAAATGAGGTTATCAAGATAGAATGTAAGATTGGTTGCTTCTAATGAAGGAAACTGAGTGGGGGGGGGGCGGCGCAGAGGCTTTTTATTACATGTCCTGTTTGTTCCTTTTCAATTTTGAGCCGTTTGTCAAATATAGACCTTAAAGTAAGATAGATTTTTAAATATCTAAATCGATTATATTTTTGTAACCTTTTAAAATAATTATTTCCCCCATGCTTTCAAGGAAGGGATAAAAAGCCAGGTAAGAATAAGAGAATAATAATCACAGTTGACTAAAAACCATGGATCTCAAAAATGTATGACAGGTCAGAGTTGAAACAAGTTCTACACAGTTGCACTGCATGGGTTGTTCATCCATATTTGTGTTAAATATCACAAATGGGTTAATTCTAAGAGATTGCGTAAGCATAAAGCTGAGTTCGAATTCTAGCTCTGTATCTCTTGACAAATGTCTTAACATCTTTGAACTTGTTTTATCACAAATTTAGCAACAGCACCTTCTTACATGACCGCTAGAAAGCTTAAGCAAAATACTTACAATGTTCTAGGTGCAGCATCTTGCACCAAATAAACATAAAGTTTTATTATTAGCTACGATACTAATAGTAAATGTGTTCTAACTGCACATTAATATCTTCTACTTTTTTTTTAGTCAGCTTCTAGAGATGTGTCTCCTTTCATGTGAGTATTGCTCTTTAATCCAATCAGATCTCCACTCTTAAATTTTCAATGGTGAATTTTGTTTATTCAATTTTTTTAATAGTGTAAGTATACAGAAGAATAAGTGGGATGCCACAAGATCAATGAGATTCAATCAGGACGCACAAAGAGAAGATGGTAAACTTTATTATTTGGATAATAGACAAATTAAATATATAGCAATTGATCGGAATCATTCATTTTATAAAGAATGCTGAATAGCTTTAAAGGTCCAGCTGGAATAAGGCTCAGAATTAGTCCATATCCTTGTATATCAGTTAAAGTTTCATCATCAGACAACTCCAGTAAATAATGCATTGTTTTATGCATCTATGACTGGCTTTTACTTATTTCACTTTAAAGATGACTGAATATGTTTTAGCCTGGTTTATAGTAATCTGAAAAATAGCACCATTATCCACATAATGAACCATTTTGCCACCTGCATCCTAGAGTTCTTCAACAATATAGAGGTATAGGTATCTAAAATAATATTCAGTGATATTTTCATAGGCTCTTAATGATTACAGTCTTCTTTGAGAAGTAAAAGTCATAAATTATCCTCATAAAAAAGTTTTCTTTTTTAACCTTCAGATCAGCGGCGGATGTCTGAAATTACAGGACACCTAATAAAGATGAGATTAGGTGATCTAGATCGTGTCAAGTCAAAGGAAGCAAAAGAAGTAAGAATTACACAGTATATTATTCTTGCTTAAATACACCTTCCTACTTTATTTTCATCCTGAGGCGTATACAACTGTTTTATGCAGAATTTTAAAAGTGTAAATTAAGTAGTTTTATATTCGGCATCAGTTAATCAGTTCATTCACATAAAAGTTTCCTGCCACCTTATTACCTGTGATCAATAGATTGTAACATACAGAAAAAAGTGCATTGTCATTGAAAGTGTCATGTCACACCAAGAGTAGATTAGCTGTACATTATTGACCAAATGCTGACTATCTAGAGTATGACTTTCTGGAAATCACTGATTTTAATCAACTTTGCATGCAGCACTTAGATGTTAAAATAAATGTTATCTAACTGGAAATGATGACTACAAATATGTAGATTCTTACTTAAATTAAATATTAGTCATCATATTATATAATACCATTAGTATGATATTTTGGAGTAGTTCTTTTATTTATTTATTTATTTACTTATTTATTTACTTATTTATTTACTTATTTATTCTTTTAGACTAGGTCTCGCTGTTTTTGCCTGTGGAACTGCAGGCTCACGTTGCCCACGGTACCACAGACTCAAGCAATCCCCAGCCTCAGCTTCCCAGGTAGCTGGGATTACAGGCACACGCCACCACGCCCAGCTATTTTTTGGAACTAGGTCTCGCTATGGGCCCCAGGCGGGACTCGAACCGCAATCCCTAGCTCCGCCCGCTTCATAGGCTGAAGCTTACAGGCACGAGCCACTGTGCCCAGCCAGTTCTTCTATTTATTTAAAAGTGTACCTCCCTATAAAACTTCAAAAAGAAAACATAGTAAAAATTTTTTGTGGCATTGAATCAGGCAAATGTTTCTTAACTGTGACATCAAAAGCATGATCCATAAAAGAAAACAAATTGAACTTTTTAAAAATTTTTAAATTCTTTTTGAAGGTTATTGTTAAAAATTAAACCTTAAACTATGAGAAAACGTGTAAAACTCTTAACTCATAAAGAATTTGTATCCAAAACAGATAATGAACTTTTAAATCCAATAATAAAACAATCCAATGAAAATAAATGGGCAAAAGGTTAACCAGGCACATAACTGAAAGACGGCATATATATGTCAAATAAGAAGTGCATGAAAAGATGCAACATCATTAGTATTAGGGAAATTAAAACCTGAGTGAGAAGCCATGAGACATCAATAGGAACTTCTTGAAAAAGTTACTGCAAGGATGTGGAAAAGCAGCAATGCTCATAACTAACCACTGTGGAAAGCAGTTGGACAGTGTATTAAAAAGTTAAACATTCTCTTACACTGCAGACCAATTCATACAGGTTTATTGTAACCTTATTATGAAATGCAAGAAATAGTCGAATACCCCCTGCCTGACAAATGAGTAAAGTTATGCTACATATATAAAAGAATAAGGGGCTGATACATGTAATAATGTAAATGAATCGCCTATATATTATCCTAAGTGAAAGCCAAATGAAAAGGGTCTATGTAATTCTATTATATAGTGTTCTGGGAAATGCAAAACTAGCGACATAAAACTGATCAGTAGTAGCCAGGAGTTGATAATGGCAAATGGGTAGGTTTTAAAAAAGCACAAAGGGATGAGGCACAAAGGAATTTTCTTTGGGTGCTAAAACGACTGTGTCTCCATTGTGAAACAGTCACACGAATATATGCATATGTCAGAACTTGAATTGTATATTAGAAAAGGCTGAACTTTACACTAATGAATAATGCAAAATTATGTATCTAAATTATAACTCAAAGAACCTTAATTTTAAAATTCAAGTAAAACTTTCGTATTAAAATGTGGGTTGTTTTAGCTGGGTCTGGTGGCGCACACGTGTAATTCAAGCATTGGGAAGCAAGAGGCAGGTATCGCTTGGGTTCAAGGTTTCAAGACTAACCCAGGCAACTTTGTGAGTCCTGGTCTCAAAAAAGCAGCCGGGCATGGCGGTGGGCACCTGTAATCCCAGCTACCTGGGAGGCTGAGGCTGGGGATCTCTTGAGTCCGCGGGATCGGGACTGCCCTGGACAACATAGTAAGACTAGTCTCAAAATAATAATAATAATAATAATAATAATGATAATAAAACAATAAAATGTGTCATCTTAATAAAGTAGAGCTGTTTTTGATTTCTTATTTTAATTTTGCTCCATTCCTCTGCAGTTTGCAGGAGGTATTTACTCCAGGCTGGAAGCACAAATCAAGGCCTCCATGCCAGTCAGTGCACGGCAAAGCAGCTCAGAGAAAAACACAAGGTGAGTCAGTGTAAAACTAACTTAGGACACCACTGGCTGGGAGGCGAATTTTTTTTTCCCCTTAGGAAAAGCATCCAAACACTAGAAACAAATCATTTAAGCTCTTTTATGTTTTAAGGATTAGATCAAGACTTTAACCACAATCAGATTTTCACGTAAAAATGAGCATTTAAAATCATGAACACAAACCTTAATAAAAGTATGTATTTTATTAAATTTTCTGTTTGAATCAGCTCTGTTGAGTCCATTACTGATAAAAATGTAAGCTGTATGCTACTATGAACTAATAGTTTCTATACTGTGTGTAGGTAATATATTTTTTATCGTTACTACCCCAGCTCCAAAAGTACCTTTGTCTACAGTTCTGAAATCTAGAAATTTCAAAAAGTCAAAATATTTTTCATGCATAAGTGATAAATGTGCACAGTGCTACAATGATGCTGTTTATAATTTTTATATATCCCATTCAATGTAAATGTCTGTTTCACTAAGGAAACATTCATGTGTTTGATTTTGGGGCATTGCTCCAAATCCATATATACATATGCTATATTTTTTTCCCCAAAATTAAAAAGCACTGAATTCCAAAATAGTAAACATTCCAAGGGTTTTAAAAAGTGAACTATGGAGCTACATGAAGTTTTATTAAATGCTGATACTGTTGAGCAAACGTAACCTAAAACAGCAGCAACTGACCTTCTTTTCTGTTTAAAAAATCTAGGTCCAAAAATCGTTTTGGTCAAGGCCGTCCTGCATAAAGCACTTTAAAATATATCTGAAAAGACAGAAGACACCCTTCTAGATGTCTGAAAGTGCTTGCTTCTTGAAGATCTTCAGAATGATGACTTCTAAATGTTTTAAGTTAATTATTCATGCAAACCACATAAATGGAAATGTTAGTTATGAAATCTAATTGTAAATATGAAACTTCTTAATTGGTTTTCCTTAGTGTGATCTAGACTGTGTAGAAAATTAGTATTGACAGATTTGCATAGTTAAGAGTCCTAATTGTTATCCCTTATTTATTTGAACGAAAAAAGACCTGAATTCTCAAGTAGCGCTGGTTAAAGCCTTTGAGAACCGCACTGGGAGCGGTCCCGTGCATGTACATCAGCTGTTGTGTGTCTTGGGCTGTAAATCTTGGGAGACCCTTGAGAATTACAGTTTGTGTCATGAAATTCTCAGTGATGCTGATTTTACGTTTGCATGAATATTAAAGAGTAGCAGATCTGAAAACTACATTAAATAAAGTTTCAAGGTTGAGGTAGTTCCTGTGTTGGGTAGAAGAGTTCATTTTTTCAATATTGTTCCACAGAAAGCACAATGTTAAGACAAACTTTTTTCTTTTTCCCCTTTTCAGTGCTTATATGTTGGTCATCTAAAGTGGATTTTTTTTGAGACTAGGTCTTGCTATGTTGCCCGGGGTAGTCCCGATTCCATGGACTCAAGCAATCCCCAGCCTCAGCCTCCCAGGTGCGTGCCACCACACCCGGCTTATTACCTCCTTCCTCTGTGAAGCTGGTGCCATTCTGAATTTCTTAAAATAACTCTTGGAAGTTTTGGTATACTAAGTCATTTCAGTTGTATGATACTCCCACTATGCAGTTCTTGGGACTGTGATTCCCAACATATTTCTGCAGCCCTTTAAAGCAGTTATTTCCTTATTACTAACCAGGCAGAAAGAGTGCTCAGGCAAATACATAAGCATATGAAAAATCATGTTTGGAAATTACATAGAGTAGATCTCTGAAAACTCTTAAGATGTTTGTGTTGTTTTCATTTCCCTTACAACTAGAAACTCTTTAAATTATTTAGAGGCAATTTCTATGGACATGAAGTGTTACATCCAATCTACACATACAGAAATCACTTTTAGTGAGTGTTTTAATTGATAAATGAAATTAGATGTTATTTGGTGTTAATATGACTTTGCCAACAATTTTGAACTTCTATTTAGAAATTTTGTTCCGTTTTCTGCATTGTTCAGTAACTATTGAAAAATGAACTATTTTTGAAATAGTTCATAAGATTTTTAATTAAAAAAAAATTTACAGCATATTATCTGCCTGTTAAATACCAGGGTTTTGTTGTAGTTCATTATATTTTCTAATTAAAAAGGATTTAGATGTTTACATATATTTAGTGTTGTGATGGTCACAACTAAGAAAAGGAAAATAAGCCTTCTTTTTTTTTTTTGAGACTAAGTCTCACTATGTTGCCCAGGGTAATCTCAAACCCATGGACCAGTGATCCCTAGCCTCAGCCTCCCAGGTAGCTGGGATTACAGGAGCGTGCCACCATGCCCAGCTTTTCTTCATTTTTAATGATGACAGTATGGCACATTATTTCTCCCCTGGGGGGACTATACCACTGAATTGATTTTTATAAAACAGACTTTAATTATCTTCAGAATGTGCTTTTTATTATGTTTTTGTTTTGTTGTGTTTTGTTTTTTGAGACTAGGTCTCGCTATTTTTGCCTGTGGAACTGCAGGCTCTCGTTGCCTGGGGTACCACAGACTCAAGCAATCCCCAGCCTCAGCTTCCCAGGTAGCTGGGATGACAGGCGCGCGCCACCACGCCTAGCTGTTTTTTTGGAATAGGTCTCGCTACAGACCCCAGGCGGGACTTGAACCGTGATTCCTAGCCCTGGCCACTTCATAGGCTGAAGTTTACAGGCACGAGCCACTGTGCCCAGCTTATTATGTTAATGTTTATAATACATAGCACAGGCACCACAAACATTTAAGTCAGACTCTTAATAGCATTTCTTTTGCCAAATACTTTTAGATTTTACCTTATCTGCATTCACATTTCTTTAATTGAAATAAATGTTGATGACAAAAGTTGTTTTGAAAAGTCCTTTAATCTGAGTCATTGCATCTTAGAAATCGTCTGGGTGAACTGTAGATCCAAGCTTTCATGGAAAATTAGCTCTTTCACAAGGTAAACTTTGTAAACTTTAAGATTCCTTTAAGTGAGGTTACCCTGGTAAAGATTCAGCAAACCATTTACAGGATAAAAACGCCCACCAGCAGGCAGCTCTCCAGCTGTCTACTAACCCGGGTTCCTGGCCCTCGGGACTCCCTTGCCAGCGGGGAGCGAGAGGGGTCAGGCTTCTCGGGTGAGTCCCCCCATCTGGATGGACACAGGAGCGGAGATGAGGTGGGGGAACAGCCACCAGCAGGTGGCTGCGGCACCAGGCAGCCATCTGCAGCTCGGTTGGGCAGTGCCATGTTGCCCCCGGCCCTAATCCAGAGGGAGCATGGGAAGGTGCAGGGAAGTCCTACTGAGCCTGCCCCCATGCTGGGAGGTTCCGGTGCGCGGGCGAGGTGGGGGGGAGCCCCTTCCATGTCTCTCTTCCTCCAGCTAAACTTCAGAGGACCAAGAATATGCTCAACCCAACCCCAACATAGAACGGGTGAAGGACCATGCAAAAGTCCAGCCCACAGGCCTGAGCTGGACACAGCAGATGGACAACCGTGAGACCAGTGCATGCAAGACAAGAGAAACAACTCTAGAGACATGATGTCACCATGCGCACCTAATGCGCTCACCGGGCCGGGAAGACCCGGGACCTCATTTTGGAGATGCCTTCAAGGAGAGCAACACACCCTCCCCACACTACGGGAGAGGAGAGAATGACCAAAGATGGGGTAAATGGCCCCACATCAAAACTGCAAACTGAGGCAGAGGAGATGATCTTCAAAGGCCATTCGCAGACGTCTGTATTCACAGAGAAACTTCATGACCAACACTGGCTGGGGACAAGACCCCCTAAATCTGACATCAGAGCCATAAGGAAAAGCAGCAAAGCAATGGAGATGGGATTGGAGAAGACGGCCTGCAGCAAGAAAACATGGACAGATCACAAAGGAATACAGCCTGGCCGCCCAAGGCAAACTTAAGACTGAAAACCTACCAGCAAGGCTCACCTGGTTCCAGCAACACAGTCCCTCACCCAGTGAAAGGACACTGCCATAGGAAGGAGACTAATGGACTTAGCACAACTAGTAAACAGCAAAGAGAGAGAATGGAAGGGGCACCAGAGGGAGGAGGGAGGGGAAAAAAAGCCACAGAGGTTATGACCTAAAGAACAAAATCAACTAATAATAATAATAATAATAAATAAATAAAGGATAAAATAACTGCGGAAAAATTATGTGGTGATAGTGCTGATTCCACACCAATGCATCATTTGTTGTTTTCCTTTAGAAGGCACAGCCAGGTAATGTAAGATGTGCTAATTGCTTTGGAAACAGACTGGAACACTAACATGCTGATCTTGCAAAGGTGTTAATTCTGTAGTTAACCTTCACCTACTCACTGAGCAGTTATGAATTTCATCTTACATCCCAGATACTGGGCACTAATCAGTCCACTTTGAGTGGGTTGACTCTCCCAGTCTTACTTAAAGCTGAGGAGAAAGATAATGTTCCCACCCTTACTAAATGGTAGAAGGGGGTGGTTTTTAG
Organism: Uropsilus gracilis; assembly: GCA_004024945.1. Taxonomy (NCBI): domain Eukaryota; kingdom Metazoa; phylum Chordata; class Mammalia; order Eulipotyphla; family Talpidae; genus Uropsilus; species Uropsilus gracilis. The sequence continues at coordinate 28,703 of PVHY01017240.1, forward strand.
ATTTAAAACAATTAGCAAGTACTTTCTGGCTAATCATAAGCCCTTCACAATACTGTTATTGTTATAATAGTTGAAAAGTAATCTTAGCTTCTTTAACATAAGAGTTTGTCTTCCCTCTTCCTGTTACTAGAGTTGCTGAGATTGGTGTATGTTGTGTATTCAGTGAAGGAAAGAATCAAGGCACCAAATACTTTGGTGGTAGTTGCATTTTCTACCTTACAGTATTTACCTATGCTATTTTCAGAAAGGTTTACTGACGAGAGAGTGACTTTTATTTGTCAATGACAAGACCAGTTCTTATCAAACTAAAAGCAGCCACTGGCTGTTTCAAACTCTTTTGCAGCAAACTTACTACATTTTAGTCATCTTATTCCACTTCTTGCTCCAATAAGTAAGCTCCTTCCAAACTTTCAGTTGCCTCACATTAGCTGTCTTCACTGTCTAGAAGGCTCTTTGGATTTGGGCATAGATTTGAACTAGGATTTTCTCACTGGAGGCATCTCCCACTACCTAGTCTAACGTAACTTCCCAAGACTCTTGTCACTTCATATTAATTCCATTCACACCTGATACTTCTCATTTGTTAATTTTCAGTGTCTTTTGCCAGAAATGAAATAAAATGCATCCAAATTTTCAACAAGTTAAATAGTAATTACAGATAACATGATTTTGTATATGGAAACCTTAAGAAGTCCACTAAAGAATATAATCGAGTTCCACAAGATTTCAGGATACACAATCAATGTATAGAAATCAATTTCTGTACACTACCATTGAAACACAGGAAAGAAAATAACAGAAAGAATAAAATTATAAATTTAACAAAAGAAATGCAAAACATTCTGAAATTTTTTTTTTGAGACTAGGTCTTGCTATTTTTGCCTGTGGAACCGCAGGCTCATGTTGCCTGGGGTACCACAGACTCAATCAATCCCCAGCCTCAGCTTCCCAGGTAGCTGGGATTACAGGTGCGCGCCACCACACCCAGCTATTTTTTTAGACTAGGTCTTGCTACGGGCCCCAGGCGGGACTCGAACCGCGATCCCTAGCCCCGGCCGCTTCATAGGCTGAAGCTTGCAGGCACGAGCCACCGTGCCCAGATGAATTTAGGTTTTAAGGAAATAAACTGCCTGGGCTCTGATTCCTTACGGTGCAATGAACTGTTCACGCCAGATAGCAGTTACAACCTGGTATCAGAATGAGATGATGCCAGTCAGGCCAGAGGTGGGAGCTAAGTACCCCCCAAAAGGCCTAGGCTGGGCAAGCTCCTCAGCCTACCCCCTCAGAAATCTAGGCTGCAGGTAGGGTGGGGGGGGCAGAGTGAGTCCTGCACCACCAGGGTCGTGGGATGTTAGGGTCTCAGGTGGCAGGAGCCAGCCTCTGCCTCCCTGGTCTGGTGGTGAGCGCCAGCAGGCAAAGAGAGGACCCCTTCAGTTTATTCTCACTTCAGTCAGACTTCTACAAGGCATCCGAAAATCAGACAGCGCAGCTGCAGACATCCAGGAGATGACAGAAACAAATCAATGCCCAGGACACAGTCATCACCTGGGGAGGACCCAGACAGAGCATGGTCGGAACCAGTAAGAAACAAGACTGAAGTGAACTTATGTGGCGACCTATCACAGAGCCCCACGTACACCATCTCTGGGAACTGGGGAACCGCTCCCCTGGTCCAGGGATGTGTGTAATGTGAGTGAGGCTCACTCCTTTTCCAACTGGGGGAAGAAAACCTGAGATGTGGCTGTGGTCCCACGGCAGGACTGGAAACCATGAAAGGAGTCTAGATGAGTTGTACCAAACTGGAGTCTGCTGGAGTCTGTCTCCATGAGGGAACTCCACCAAGAGTGGCTGGGACTTGGATTCCCAGTGCGAGAACTAAAAGACTCAGGAGCAACATCATGCAACAACCATTGGAATGGATGAGACAATCAGTGTGAATGTGGAGATCCAGAGCCCAGAGCCCACACTGGTCTGGTGAGGAGGGGACAGCCTTATATATCATAGGACACTCCAAAATCAAGGAGCCTGGAAAACCATTCCACACAGCTGCCCTTCAAGAGGTTCCTGAAGTGCTCTGCCTGGCTACCCACCTCACAGTTCCTCCTGGGGATCTGAGCAGCCTGGTCTGCTGTGGTTCAGGAGTGCAGATTCTCACCCAGGAAAAGGACATTGTTTCAAGAATCAAAAATAGGGCCAAGCATGGATCTGTGACTTGTAGCAAGAGAGGAGTTGGAATGATGACAGGAGGGATGGGAGATGGGGGAGCAGGGCAGTGGTATATGGGTGCATTATTGATGGCAGAGCCATACAGAAGGGGGAACAATAACTATACAAAGATGGCCAATGTAAGAAAGTAAATTTTTTAAAATTTTATTTCAATATTTTTTGAATTTTTTTTTTTGAGAGACTAGGTCTTGCTTTGCTGCCCATAGCAGTCTTGAACCTGTGGACTCAAGTGATCCCTAGCCTCAATCTCCCAGGTAGCCGAGAGGCATGCACCACTATTCCCGGCTTATTTATTTTAATTTTAAAAATAAACTAAGCCACACATAAAAAAGAATAAGGTAGTTTTTACTTATACACTGTGATTAGACACTGATGTCTTTGAGTAAATCAGATCAGGACTCTAGCTGAACTAAAGACCTTTTAACATAAATAATATTGCTTTCAGTAAATAAAGCAAGGATCCCAAAACACCCTTCTCAGAGTTTCGCAATCAGAAGCTTTATTTCAAGCAATCTTTCTGTGGATTTTTTGGGGTTTTCTATATAGGGAATCATGTCATCAGCATATAATGATAGCTTCAGTTCCTCTTTGCCTATTTGTATCCCTTTTATGTCTTTCTCTTGCCTTATCGCCCTAGCTAGGACTTCCAGTACAATGTTAAAGAGCAGTGGGGAGAGTGGGCACCCTTGCCTAGTTCCAGATCTCAATGGAATAATTTTAGTTTTTCCCCGTTTAGGATGATATTTGCCATAGGTTTGTCACAGCAATCAGAAGCTTTAACTCTTTGTTTCTCCATATGTTGAGACATGGGAACTGTCTTAGCCATTTCTTTCCCAGTTCTCTATGGTATCTTGCTTGACAACATATGCAAATCACATGGTATTTGTCCTGTTTCATTTAGCATAATGTCTTCAAGCTCTATTCATGTTGCAAATGTTAAGATTTTGTTCTTTTTTTTT
>PVHY01017241.1:0-31915 GCA_004024945.1 Uropsilus gracilis
CAGGCTCTTGTTGCCTGGGGTACCACAAACTCAAGCAATCCCCAGCCTCAGCTTCCCAGGTAGCTAGGATGTCAGGCGCGCGCCACCACATCCAGCTATTTTTTTGGAACTAGGTCTCGCTACGGGCCCCAGACAGGACTCGAACCGTGATCCCTAGCCCCGGCCGCTTCGTAGGCTGAAGCTTACAGGCACGAGCCACCGTGCCTGGCCTGGGAAAACTCTAAGTTACATTAAAAGAATGAAACTGGAGTGTTATTTTTATACCATACACAAAAATCAAAATGAATTAAAGACTTGCATGTAACAAACCATAAAATTCCTCAAAGAAAATAAGCAGGGAGCTCTTTGACATCAGTCTTGGCAAAGATTTTTTGGAGTAGATACTAAAAGCAAAAGCAACAAAAGCTAAATAAACAAGTGGGACTACATCAAATTAAAAAATTCCCACAGTAAAGGAAACCACCAGTGAAATGAAATTCAAACTACTGAATTGGAGAAAATATTTGCAAATATTATATATCTGAATCATTAGCCAAAAAAATAATTAATTAGAAAAACTGCCGGGCACAGTGGCATGTGCCTTTAATGCCAGCCTAAGAAGGGAGGCTGAGACTGGGAATCATTTGAGTTCGTGGGTTCGAGACTCACCTGGGGCAATATAGCGAGCCCTAGTCTCAAAAAATAGCTGGGTGTGGTGGTGTGCACCTGTAATCCCAGCTACTTGGGAGGCTGAGGCTGGGGATTGCTTGAGTCCGTGGTACCCGGGTAACGTGAGTCTGCGGTTCCCCAGGCAACATACTGAGACCTAGTCTCAAAAAAAAAAGGAAAAGAAAAGAAAAACAGAGGAAGTATCTAAATGAATATTTTTTCAAAAAAACAGATGGCTAACAGGTATGTAAAATTGTGCTCAACATCACTAATCAGGGACATGCAAATCAAAACCACATTGAAATATCACCTGACACTGTTAGAATGGCTTTTATCAAAATAGACAAGAAATATTGTAGAAGATGTAGAGAAAAGGGAATCTTTGTACAGTATTGATGGGACTGTATACTGGCGTAGTCACTGTGGAAAACAGTATGACATTTCCTCAAAAAACTAAAAATAGGACAACTATATATATATATGTATATATATATGATATAGCAATTCTACTATTTATCCAAAGAAATAAAAACACTAATTTGAAATATATATGTGCCACTATGTTCATCGCAGCTTGAGTTTTTGTAGTTTAGAGAAACATTTAAAAACTTAATTGTCAAGGCACAAGACTTATTTTAGCTAAAATAAGTTAGAAAAAAGAGTAACATGGGAAGAATCCCTCTAAGAATTACTTTATGTGATGCTACTATTACTATGTAGCTATAGCAATCATGAAACTATGATGTTGGTAGGACACATAGATCAATGAAACAGAATAGAGGACCCAGAAATAAACCTACCAACATGACAAAGTTGCAAAAGCAACTCAATGGAAGGGTAACTTTTCCAACAAATAGGGCTAGAACAGTTGAACATCCATAGGAAAAATAAACAAACAAACAAATTTAAAAAAATAAAATGAACCTTGCTCTAATTTTCACAATGAATTCTAGATAGGTCTGAAATATAAATGTAAACAGAAACTCACAACTTAGATAAAACATAAATCCTCAGTCCATATAAGATCTCTTACTTGAAACTACTTGATTTTTTTATTGCAATTGGAAGAAAATCCATGTTTCCTACCTCCTGCTTATCACCCTGGTCTCTGGTCTCATCTCACTCTTCATCTTATTAAGCACACAAATCTTAACTTGTCACACATTGTGGTCTCTGTACTCCTCTATCACACCTTAAGATGTCTCATTTGCACTTTTCTTTCTGAAAACTTCCTCACATGTCTCATCCTGATGTCCTGGCATCATTCAGTCTCATCTCAATGTCACCTCCTCAGAGAAGCATCCCTTCACCATGCCTCTCCCCCAAGCAATATACACTCCACTCTGCTATGACACTACACAGATCATTTCTTCCCAGCTCCTACCATTATCTGAATTTTCCTTTCGTCTTTTCTTATCAGAAGTTTTTCTCCAGTAGAACATGAACTTTGTTAGGACTGGGTTAGATCTGTCTCCTCTACTGCATTATCTGTACTGGTTTAGACAGTCCTTGGTGCTCCATTCCAAGGGGCCACCTCCTTCTCCACACTCCCAATAGCAATATTTCTCTTCCTTTCAGGTCCTGAACAATTTCAAAAGATACCAATAAAAAATAAAGGCAAGCCCAGTGTGGTGGAGTGTGCCTATAAGGCAAGCACTGGAAAGCAAGAGGCCAAGGATCACTTGAGTTCATGGGTTTGAGACTACCCCAGGCAAAATAGCGAGACTTGGTCTTGAGAAAGCAGCTGGGTTGGTAACGGGCACCTGTAACCCCAGTTACTTTGGAAGCTGAGGCTGAGGATCACTTGAGTCCGAGGGATTGGGCCTACCCCGGGTTGACATAGTTAGACCTAGTCTCAAAACAAACAAACAAACAAACAAACAAACAAGCAAACAAAGGCAGAGGAAAAATACGACCTATAGTGCCAATAGTGACTCATTTGGAACCCCAGCTTAGGCAAAGCTAACTGGTTATGGAATTAGCAGCCTTAGACTTCAGGTCCCAGGCAGCCCAGGACTGACCAGTTCATCTTCATCCCTGAAACATAGGTGCATGCTAAACTTGTGAACAGAAGCGGAATTCCCGAGTTCTCTCTTGTATTGAATTCAGAAAGAAGGCACAGAGGTAGATCTGCTGATTTAAGGATCTGGGGCTTGGATGCAGAAAACACAGTGCAAGTTGGAGAGCTGGGTAGAAAGCAGCCTATAGAAAACTTCAAATGCCAGGCGAAGGCATGGGGAAGCTGCTTAAGGTGAAGTTGGGTATAATCATGCATCTTTTTAACCACCTCCATCTGCTCATTTACCTTGGTGCTATTTTCATTCTTTGGGGGAGGTGTGAACCATTGCTTTTTCAGTGACTAAACTCACTTCTGTACTCAACACAAGCACCATATTAAGCAATCCATCAGTCTTAAAAGACTCTGTCTTTGTCATAACTCTCTTGTCCAAAAACTAGGAAAGCACACCTAATATGCCTGCTTGTCAGCTTCTATGAACTGTCATATTCCTCAGAAGTGGAATTAACAACAACTGTGGACTACATACTACACCATTAATGAGAAAATGAAAGTTTCCAAGAATCAAATAGATGATTTGTCTGCAGGAGTTGGGTCATATATATGAATAGGACCAAAAAAAAAAAAAAAAATTGTTCGCAGAACCAGAAGACAGCACTATGAGTTAGGTTGAATATAAGATATGAGATAAAAAATATTCTTTATTTCAGCAACCTCAAAAAAAAAGAGAAAATTTTTAAGAAAGATGAAATGGGGTCTATTCTGAATTATCAATATTTCAGTTCACTCAGTATTGCTGAACACACACATCCAGCTTGCGCTTGTTCCTTGATGGCTTTCTCTGTGTGTTTTCCCCTCCCCTCCCACCTCTTTCTGGTTTGGCTTATGCCTACCAGGTAAGGTGAAGCCCACCTTTACGCTACAAAGTGCTTTGGGATGTGTGTATGAGATATGTATGTGAGACAATAGGGAATAGAGAAGTGAGGGGTGACTGTGTAGTAATCAGATATATTGTGTTTTGGAATCACAATATTGAAGACCTATAATAGGTCACTAGAAACTTGGTCTACTAATTTTATTTTCTCCATTTTTCTTTCCAGAGCCCCAGAATAACATGGAAGAGGGAATGGCAAAGAAAATAGATTTTTATTTACTTCAGAATTATTTCCTTCATGCCTGTTTATAGATACCAATTCACTGAAAATTAACATCTCTCCATGTTAATCACTGTTGCTCAGTATTTCAGGGGGAAAAACTAAGTCACTTGACATTTGAAAATCTTTTAGTCAAAAATCTACTCATATCACTGCAAAATATAAGCATCACCCTCAATAAGAAGGTGTTTTTGAGAGAGAAATTTTGGGAGTCCACTTGTATAACCTAGGGAGACAGAAAATTGAGAAGTTCCTACTTGACAGCTGTTTAAATCAATTCTTGTGGATTTATTACTGTTGACCCATATTGCCATTTAAATTTTTTTTTTTTTTTGAGACTGGTTCTGGCTATGTTGCCCAAGGTACCATAGACTCAAGTTGCCTGGGGTCCCGCAGACTCAAATGATCACCAGCCTCAGCCCCCCAGGTAAATGGGATTATAGGCACCTGCCACGGTGCCTGGCTGCTTTTTTCAAGACCAGGTCTTGTTATGTTGCCTGGGGTAGTCTCGAACCCGCGAACTCAAGCGATCCCAAGCCTCTTGCCTCCTAGCAGTTGGACAACAGGCGTGCACCACCACACCCAGCTTGCCATTTAAATCTTCAACTATCTATTCCTATTCCTTTAATGAAAAGGAGGAAAGGGCAGGTGTGTCAGTCAAGGTTCCAGCAGGAAGTAAGTGTACACTCAGATGGAATTCAGAAGTGAATTGGACAAAGGCAGGTTAAGGAAACAGAAAACTGTCGAGGCATCTGAGAACTGGCCACAAAATGGAGACTCTTCTACCCCTAAGGCATCTTGGAAGGTAGGGTTGTGAAAGAGGGCTTTCTGGTAAAGGCTGAAGTCATGGATGGGGGCAGCTATTTCTGGAACTACATGTGGATCATGGAGGATGGGAGAAAATATTAGGGACTTATACTCCTCTAGTTCTCTCAATCTTCTCCCCGTGATTCCCATTTGCCAAGCCCAACTAGACCTCAGAAGGCAAGGGAACCCAAGGCCATGACCCCTAGCAGCTAGCTCCTTATAAAGAGTGGGCATGGAGGGAGGCAAGCATATTGGGGGTTGCAGAAAGAGTAAGGTTTACTAACTTCAACCCCCTTGCTCTTACAGGTGAAGGAAAAATTCAGCAGATTCCCTTTGGATAGAACCATTCAGGAGAGAAGGTGAAAGTAGATGGGGAAACTCTGGTTGTTTTGATATTGCAAAGAGCAATGAAATCATCTGGACCAAAACTGTAAACAAAGAAAGGCAGGATTGCACACTGGAGTATGGTCTGCAGAGGCAGCAGGCAGTCCAGATTTGCAGCACTTGGTCCAGACTTGGGATCATTTATGACTTATTCTTGCCAAATTGCTGCTCTATGTTGCAAGGAAATGATGTAAAAGTTGTTTTGAGAGGTCAGAGTTCTCTGAGATATTGTCATGACCAGTGAAGAGCTGACTTCTCTCATAGGTAGGTCTTCCATTCTTGAAGACAGTCCTTACAGTGATCTACTCCATATTTGGAAGAGCCCAATGGGTCTATGCTATCTTCCCTGTGTGCGAATCAGAAGTCAGACTGTTTAAGTAATACTTGCCATGAAGATTAGCTATCTGGATGAGGTTAGAGTTTATGTAGATGGGTGAGATTTGATAGAAGGTGAAAAATACCTTCTGAGCAACCATGTTCTCATTCAGAGGGCCCTATTTCTTTTCTTTCTTTCTTTTTTTTTTTTTTTGAGACTAGGTCTCACTAATTTTGCCCATGGAACCATAGGCTCTCGTTGCCCAGGGTACCACAGACTCAAGCAATCCCCAGCCTCTGCTTCCCAGGTAGCTGGGATTACAGGCGTGCACCAACACGCCCAGCTATTTTTTTGGAACTAGGTCTTGCTACAGGCCACAGGCGGGACTCAAACTGCGATCCCTAGCCCCGGCCGCTTCATAGGCTGAAGCTTACAGGCACGAGCCACCGTGCCCGGCCCAAGAGGGCCCTATTTCTATCTTGTTTTGTTATTTACTCTTTCAATCATTTATTAATTATTTATTGAATGTAGTGGGTCAGGTAGATCAATATCATAGAGCTCAATTCTAGCACACCTTGACTTTGCCATCCCATAAAAATAGCTGGAGTCTATACCTGGCCCAAGGACACAATGAGTAAGGTGCAGAGCATACAATGTACAAGACATTAAATTAGGAACATTCAGTGAATGAGGGATGATACTGACATTGCCACACTGTATGTATTGCAACAGACATAAATCAAGTGTTGGTGACAGAGAACAGAACAGTTCATTCTGCCCTGGGCAGTTAATGACACTAGGAAGTCCCACAATATCTATTACGTGGGTATAGGTCATCAAATTCCCATATAAAACCATCAATATTTCCTGGGACATACGTGGTATTAACAACCCATTGCCTAGTTTTAGATCAATTTAAAGAAAATGTTCACCCTTTTGCTTCTTAGATATTTCTCTTCTACATTTAAGCATGCTTAAGCCTTATACATCTTAAAAATTCCCTGGAGTCCACGTCCCCCACTACTCCATCTCTCCCCTTAGCCTGCATAGAGAAACTTCTCAAAAGGAATGTCTTTTTTTCTCCCTGTCATCATTTTCTCACTTCCCAGTCATTTCTCATCTCCTGGCTCACTTCACCTTGGACCCCATTCTTGTTTTGCCAGTAAAATGATTCACGATGACCACCAAGATATGTGAGCCAAGTGGGCATCCTTTCCACCCTCAGATCACTCAGTCTCTCAGCCACACTGGATTTCATTGACACCAGTCTGCTTGCTATCTTTGCTACTCCTCTCCTCCTCGAGCTACTCCTTCTTAGCCTTGCTTCCTGGATTACTCTTCTCTATATGATCTTCAAACAATATGATTCCTGAAGACATTTTCCTAAGCCTCTTTTTCTTGTCCCTCTGTGCTTTTTGCTCAGCTGAACTCATCTGCACTCACCACTTCAATGAGCATTTATACAATAATGACATCTATTTGTATAATTTTTGCCCAATTCTCTCCTGAGACTCACATTCATATAATTTGACATTTTCCCTGGAGTGTCTAAAAAAAATCTCAAACTTTATTAAAAACCAACTAGTGTCCCCCATCCCAGCTCAAAACATTCTAGTGTCTATCCTGATGAATCATTCTACCAGCTACCCAGAAATGAAGCACTTGATTCTTATCATCAATCTGGTCTCTCCAAATAGCAAGCCCTGTTTCTTCATAAAAAATTGAAAAATAAAAATTTTTTTAAAAATTTAAAAAATGATTTAATTTTCTTATATTGTTGTTCTTTTTTTACATATATATTGAGGAATATTTAATTTCTCCCCTCAGTGTAGTCCCCATAGTTCTCCCACCACCACAGCACCCATGACCCTTCATCATAGTCCCTGGTGACCTTTCCCTCCCCTGTTTTGACCCCTCTCCCAACCCCTCCCTTGTTCTAGGTCTCAGATTTATGGTCTGCCCATGCCTTTTGTCTTTTTCCTGACCCTTTGTTTCCCTATAGTCCACCTATAAGTGAAATCATCTGATATTTTTCTTTTTTGTTCTGTGAGTCTTGTTTCTTTTACCCAACATCCCTCTGATCGGATCAGATCTCTCTTTCTCCAATACCAGTGTCTAAGGTTCAGTTGCCTTCACTTCTCCCTGGTTGGTTTGCACAGTTCACTCTAGCCTCTTCTCTGTTCCTCCTCAAGGGCAGTGGCAGCCATCTTTCAAAACATGAGCAGTCCACATTTAAGACCACTCAGTGCCTGCCTGTTAGCCTGAGCAAAATCTTTAAGAAGCTGGTGGTACTAGTGATCCAATTCACCCTTCCACATTTTAGCCACGGTCTCTGCCTTCCGTGGTTAGCCCACTGACTTTCTCTCAGTGGTTCCTTGTTTTGTGTTCTTCCTGCTGCAGGACCTAGGGCATGCCAATTCTTCTACCTAGAATTCCTTTTCACCAAAATGAACTTAATCAGCTTTTAGATCTGTTACATTCAAGAGGGAGTTGTTCTTGAACTCTGGTTGATTTAAAGGGACCCTCAGTTATGTGTAGTCACTATAGTCTATGCTTTCTGTACTACATTTTAATTTGTGTAGTTCTCTTCAATTTATAATGATATGCTTGCAAGATTGTTTGGTTAATGTCTGTCTTCCCCACTTGACTATAGTTTTATTAATGTCTGATTTCTCCACTTGACTGTAATTTGATAGCATCTGAGTCCATTTTCGCTTTCCTCCCTATCAGATCCCTAATGCTTAGTGTAATCTTAGGCTCATAGTGGGCATTATATATATATATATATATATATATATATATATACACACACTACATATATATTATATATATATATATTTTTTTTTTTTTTTTAAGAAAGGAGGTCTAGGGCCGGGTACATGCCTTTAATCACAGCCTACAAGGTGAGGCCGAGACTGGGAATCACTGGAGTCCGTGGGTTCAAGACCCGCCTGGGGCAACATCGTGAGACCTAGTCTCAAAAAATAGCTGGGCGTGGTGGCACATGCCTGTAATCCCAGCTACCTGGCAAGCTGAGGCTGGGATCACTTGAGTTCATGGTATCCTGGGCATTGTGAACCTGCAGTTCCCTGGGACAAAAGAGGGAGACCTAGTCTCACAAACAAACAAACAAACAAACAAACCAAAAAACAAAACAAAACAAAAAAACAAAGAAAGGAGGTCTAAAGAGGCTTTGTAACTTAGAAGGGCCCAGAGGGAAAGTGACAGAAGGTAGGTAGGTACTGACATTTGTAATGACTTGGAAAAAACACAATTTCGTGCTTGAGTTGTGACAGTGGTAACCCTTGAGCAGAGGAAGGGCATGTCCATGAGTGCCTTCCAACCTCTGGAAGACTGCACCATATGGGGGCAAAAACCTAAGCTGTGTCAAGCCTGGATTTGATGCTAACTAGTCATGCATTTTTCTCCAATTCTTAATAATATTTGTAAAATAACAGGGCTGGTTTATTGCAGCAGTCAGGGTTCTTAGTTGTAAAGAACAAACATTGCCTCTGGCCAATTCAAATAGAAAATGGATGGACTGAAAAGATATTGGCCAGCTCATAGGATTACCAGGAAGTCCGAAGAACCAGACCTAGAGAACAGGAAGGTTACACAGGCAAACGAAGACCAGAATCACAGGGAGGGGCAGGATTCCTATGAGGTCACCGCAGTCATTGTGCCATTGAACCCTGAGCGTCACAGTTTGTGCCCCTGCCAGGGCTGGTCACTGGACACCCCGCTGGCTCCACTGATGTGCTGCTCTTGGGACTGGGTGTTGCTGTCTCTGCTGCTATGCTCCGGAAAGAATTCTCTCTCCCTTCTTCTCTGCCGTCATTAACTTCTGACTCAAAAGCAGAAGCAGGTGCATCTGACATCCTGAGTGAGACCTTTTGTTAAAGCCCTAGCTGCAGGGGTTGGGGGAAGGGAGACTGGGAAACTGAGCCTCCTAGAGAGTGAGGCAGACTGTCTTCCTAAAATGGAAAGCTCCCTCTTGAAGGGAGCAGAGGGTTCAGATCCTGGGCAGCCAATCTCTGGTATGCCCAATATCAGACTTTCTCTAAGGCTTCCCTAGTGCTAACCACCCACCTATCTACTAGCTAAATGAGAATGGAAACAGTTATCATCACAACGCCTCTCCTTGGCAGCCCCTACATGTATCTAACCTTGCTGTAGAAAAATTTCTCTGTATTATAGCCCCTGATTTCTAGGGGCCCTGGAGACGCACTAGGTGTGTCCTTGCATACATGTTTATTTGAGTCATTGAAGGCAGCCTGTTCTTCTTGGCTCTACATTCCTAAAAATAGGGCATTATTGAATAGTCTAATGACCTGGTCAGGCTCTGCATGCAGCAGGCCTTGTGTTTATTCATATTTTTAGCGGGCAGATGCTCTTTCTATTGGAGTACCTATTTTTAAACTTGCCAAATGTCAATTCTTTCTTAGCTGTGGATCCCATTCGCAAATACGTGCTGGTTTGTTTTGCTTTTTTTTTTCCTTGTAGAATTTGCACTTCCATGTAAAAGGCACACTTCAGTCATTAATGGTTGCTTTTGGGCTCTAGAAAGTTATTTTTCTTGCCCATAGTTTCTTCCTTTTATTTCAATGAGAACTAAGAGAATCAATGAAAACGTAACTCTGGAAAGGTCCAGGATCTTGGAGTGATTTATGCACCTTCTTTTAATGCAGTCTCCAGCAGATCTGCTTCCTCAGACAAGTAGCTTGCATTTAAAGTACCCAAGCTGTGGGTGAGAAGCAAGCTATATAAAATCATTCAGTGTGAATAGCTGATTCTGACTTAATTTGTTACTACTCCAAGGTAACGTGGAGGCGTGAATGTGAAGCAATGTGACCGATGCATTACAAACCACCGCAGATCTCACATACCAGAGGATGCACAGCTTCTGCGGGAGTCTGCCTGGGAGGTGTGGCCTGACAGGCAGTATTTTTGGTTTTGCTCATAGCAGTTCCCGAATGCCCTGCTCAGAACTACCTTCTCAGGTGTGGATCAGGTTTTTGAATGTCCTCACTGACAGTCACCCTGTGTACTTGCGGAGTGTGGGGCATAGCTCAAGAGAGGCTGGGGTTCCACCCACAGCCTGTAGGTGTGGGGTCAAAGGTGCTGCGGACAAGGGCACAGAACAGGGTGATCTGGGCTTACATCTACTTCTTTACTTACCAGCTTGGTCAGACTGCTTAGCATCTCGGAGTCAGTTTATTGTGTATAAAATGAAGGAAACACCACCTTCCTTTGGGAAAATTAGTCAAAGGAATTGATGTGTGCAGAACACTGGGCCCTGATAAAAATTTGGGAAGTGTTCACACCTTCTACTGCATCATTCCTCTAACACACTTTACTTCAGCCAAATGTAGCTGCTTTGCTTTTTGCTTCCAAGCCCTCTGCACCTTTACTGAGGTTCTTTCCCATTGCTTCCCTCATCTTTATTCCTTTTCCCCATCTCTATATGTTCATATCCTATTTGTCTTTTAATATCTGATTTGAAAAAAAATACTAGTGAACAGAGGTTAAGGAACTTGTCCAGGGTCTTTTATCTCCTGTGCAAGAAACAGAGCCAAACCCTCGAGGGTCTGGGGTCCATGCTCTCAGAGACTAGTTCCTACAATGCAGCATGAGATTATTATGACACATACACAGCTTTTTCACCTTCTCATAGAACTGTTCAGATCCCTTTCTTAGAAGAAATACTCCTTTCTGCCTTGAATACCCCAATGGCAAAACTTTCCTAACAAGCTATTATCTGTTTTTTTTTTTTAATTTATTTTTATTCTTTAAGTCACAACCTCAGTAAGTGGTTGTTGGGATACCTCCCCCTCTCTCTGACTCCCACTCTGTTCACTCAGACCCCTCTGTTGTTTGTTAATCTGTGTTAAGTCTATTAGTCTCTTTCTTTCCTGTGGTGGTATTCTTTTGCTGGGTGAAGGACTGTGTTCTTGAAACAAGGTGAACCTTGCTGGTAGGTTTTCAGTCTTAACCTTGTGTTGGGCAGTCAGTTTGTATTTATTTGTGATCTGTGCATGTTTTCTGTTGCTGGCTGTCTTCTCCACTCCCTTCTCTGTATTGTTTTGCTGCTTCTTTACTGTATAGTTGTGGCGTTTGGTTTAGGGGACCACCCCCAGCCAGTGTCAGTGAAGAAGTTTCTCTGTGGGTACAGGCATCTGTGAGTGACCATTGTAGTTCCTCTCCTCTCCCTCAGTTTATAGCTTTGCAGCAGGGCTGATGCCCTGACCCTGTGGCCTTCCTCTCCAATGGGGTGAGTAGGGCCATCTTGCTCTCTTAGATGGCATCTCAGAAATGAGATTTTGGCTCCTCCAAGGCCGGGCACGGTGGCTCGTGCCTGTAAGCTTTAGCCTATGAAGCAGCCGGGGCTAGGGATCACGGTTCGAGTCCCACCTGGGGTCCGTAGCGAGACCTAGTTCCAAAAAAAAACAGCTGGGCGTGGTGGTACGCGACTGTAATCCCAGCTACCTGGGAAGCTGAGGCTGGGGATTGCTTGAGTCCATGGTACCCTGGGCAACGAGAGCCTGCAGTTCCATGGGCAAAATAGCAAGACCTAGTCTCAAAAAAAGAGAGATTTTGGCTTCTCCAGTCTCAGTGAGCACGTAGGTGTGGATTTGTGACATCTTGTCTCCATGGTTGTTTTTCCAGTCTTGCATACACTGGTTCTCTTGATGTTTCATCTCTTGTGTCCTGCTCAGATGTGTGGGCTGGAGGTTTACCTGGTCCCTCACCCATTCTATCATGGTATTTGTATTATTTGTGTTCTTCTTCCTCCTAAAGATTAGTTGGAGAGTGAAACAGAAGGGGCATCCTCTTCTAAGCCCCCCCTTCCCCTGCCATGCATGGGTAGCTCCATGCATGGGGCCAGGGCCTGAATGGTCAGGCAGGTGCAGTCCCAAGCCCCTTTGGGGTAGGGGCTTGGCCAAGGCATGGGCCCTGCCTCGGCCCTTTGGGCTGGCAGATGTCTGCCCTATGGCTGCCCTGTTGAACCATCTGCTGGTGGGTGGGGCTAAAACCCCACCTGGACCTCCCCTCCCAGGCTCTCTGGCACAGGGGGCCTACCTGGGGTTCCTCACCGCCTTGAGGAGGGGACCCCAATGGCCCATTTCCCTGGGAGTGCAAGCAGTCATGTGGCTGCTTGCTGGCGGGCAGGGCTCACAAGCTATTATCTTTTCACCAGATATTATCATCATTTGGTAACTAGTCTTATTGCCTTGCTAGGCTGAGTGCCTAATAGGTGTTATTATTTTTTATAGTAGTTTTTTTTAATATCTCAGCTTAATCTTTTATAGTTGATCAAGAATCTTTTATAGGTGAATCATTAAAAAGTGAAAATCTGATTATTTTTCTTCTGCTCAAAAGTTCCATTTACCTCATGAATGATATGACCAGAAGGTATTGAGTGATGAGTCCACACCCACAACTTTCACCTGCTCCCACTTTCCCCTGACTGTGCTACCCAGCCAGCAGTAGCTTTCTGTTCACTCTTGAACTTCCTTACTCCCATAGGTGTTACTCACTCATTTGCTTTCTACCTGGAAGACTGAGCTCTCCTTTAGCACCTTGACCTTGGCTCTGGTCATGACTATTGTGATGATCTATGACTGATAACCTCTCCTTGTTACATTGCCTCTGGGAACTTGGCAGGAACACCCTTCACCTGCTGGGAATGGATGTATTAAGTTCTGGTCAGGCCTGCCCAGACTTCTGAGAGGGGTCCACCTGGTAGCCCTGGTTCAGCTCTTTTTCACTTGGAAAGTCAGGCTGCTTGGATCTGGGGTCTGGACCTGTCCTCTGCAGGGGCCTCTGGGGCAACAAAGGCTGCTGGTCCAGTCCAACTCACCTGTCATGAAGGAGGCGAAGTCTGACTACTTGCCAGAGATTGATTCTGAGAGCGGCATTTACTGAAAGGACTTGTACCCTTCATCTATCCTTGGTTCATACATTCTGACTGTGAACAGGCTGGCTCAAAGCCATCTTGGCAAAGAGGAATTTTTATAGCCTGGTTGTTTTAATTTTATTTTCTTCCCAAACTCTTATCTGCAGGCAGAAGTAGTCTCCAAACAGGTTTTGTATCATGGGGCAGTTTGGGAGGACTATGGAGAAAGGAAAGAGATTAAGACAGGAACATCTAAGTTGGAAATAGTTCCTTATTTAATGCTAATGATAGTACTTTCAGAAAATAGGTAGTTTATATAATCTCACTATAGTTCAGTATTCTCATCTTCAAAATCATTGTTGTGATTAATATCTTTTTTTTTTTTTTTAGACTAGGTCTTGCTATTTTTGCCCATGGAACGGCAGGCTCTCGTTGCCCAGGGTACCACAGACTCACTCAAGCAATCCCTAGCCTCAGCTTCCCAGGTAGCTGGGATTACAGGCACGCACCACCACTCCCAGCTATTTTTTTTTTGGAATTAGGTCTCGCTACGGGCCCCAGGCGGGGCTCGAACTGCAATCCCTAGCCCCGGCTGCTTCATAGGCTGAAGCTTACAAGCACGAGCCACCGTGCCCGGCCTTTGTTGTGATTAATATCTTGTAGCACCAGAAAGGTTGTCAGAAAACAGAACCAAACTTCTTATAGCTTGCTTGGTATGTAGAAAGTGATTGCCCTTTGTGAAGGGAAGCCTTGATTAGCTGTGCCTCCCATATTTTATTATTAGCTAATAAAGTCCACCACTAGTGTTTGAGCTAAGGTGTACTGTTTCTGGGAGGTCCTATTAAGAAAACATTAAATATATATTATAGGAAAATATATTAAACCGTGAACAATTTATATTATTAGGCTTAAGTTAATAATAACACTGCCCATATTGGGGTCCTGGTTTCAAATAAGAAGATATTCAAGAGTTCTGCCCACCAGCAGGCAGCCACCTCAGGGCTGCCTACGCACCAGGGTCCCTAGCCGTCTGAGCTCCCTTGCTAGCGGGGAGCAAAGGGGGTCAAGGTTTCTGGGTAAGCCCTCCGATCCCGGTGAGCCCTGGAGGGGTAATGGGGTGGGGATTATGGTGGCCCTACCCACTAGTGGGTGGCTGCTGCACAGGGCAGCCATCTGCAGCCTGGATTGGCACAGTCATGTTGCTCTTTGCTCTTAGCCCAAGGAGAGCATGGGAGGGCGCAGGCTCAGCCATCAGGGCCTGCCCCCACACAGGGAGGTACTGGCCTGTGGGCAAGCGGGGGTGGGGGTGCTGATGGGGGTGGGAGGAGCCCCTTCCATTTTGCTCTCACTCCAGCTAAACTTCAGAGGATCAAGAACACACGCAACACAAACCATATCAAAGAACGGGTGAGGGATCATGCAAAAATCAGCCCACAAGCCTGAGATGGACACAGCAGATGGATGACTGAAAGAACCAGTACATATGAGACAAAAGAAACAACTGTAGAGACACAATGTCACCATGCGCACTTATGCACTCACCAGGCTGGGAAGACCTGGGACCTCATTTTGGAGATGCCGTCAAGGAGAGCAACACACCCTTCCCACACTATGAGAGAGGAGAGGAAGACCAAAGATGGGATAATTGGCCTCACATCAAAACTGCAAACTGAGGCAGAGGAGATGATCTTTAAAGGCCATTCACAGATGCCTGTATTCACAGAGAAACTTCTAGACCAACAATGGCTGGGGCGAGACCATCTGACACCAGAGCCATAAGGTAAAGCAGCAAAGCAGCAGAGATGGGATTGGAGAAGACGGCCTGCAGCAAGAAAACATGGACAGATCACAAATGAATACAGACTGGCCGCCCAACACAAACTTAAGACTGAAAACTTACCAGCAAATCTCACCTGGTTCCAACAACACAGTCCCTCACCCAGTGAAAGGACACTGCCACAGGAAAGAAAGAGACTAATGGACTTAGCACAACTAGTAGACAACAAAGAGTGGGGTTTGAGAGAATGGAAGGGGCACCAGAGGGAGAAGGGAGAGGAAGGTATCCCAAAAAACAATTACAGAAGTTGTGATCTAAAGAACAAAATAAATAATATTAAAAAAGAAGATTTCAAAATCATATTTTGTAAAAAGGATGGAATACAAGATATAAAGTCTACACACACTTCTCAAAGTTAGAGAAAATTGATACCTATCTACCAATAATTATTTAGAGAGTTTTGCAAACCACACTTTGCAGAGTAGTTAAAATACTATATTTAATTTTAAAAGGAGAGCATATTGAACTAAGTTTTTAAAAGGGGAATTAAAAAAAAAAAAGCTATCACACAGACCAATGGAACAGAACTGAATGCCCAGAAATAAAGTCACACATGCAGTCAACTAATTTTTGACAAAGGGGCAAAAACCATATAATGGATAGTCTCTTCAATAAATGGTGCTTGGAAAACTGAACTGCTACTGTTAGGGGGCTGTGGCCCTCAGTACTTGTGCTGCTGCATTAAAATAGCAGCTATTGTTCATTGGTGGGTGGAGACTTGGAGAAAGGAAGCCACACCTTCTTATGATAAGATTAGTATTAGGGAATTTAAAGGAGAGAGAAGACACAGAGAACCAAGAAGGAAATGTCAGAGAGCAAAGGAACAGGGAGGTTGGGAGGCCTCAGCATGTTGGAGAAACTTTGTAACTTGTATAAACTGACTTGAAAATTTAGTACTTGAAAACTTGATTTAACTTTGAAACTGTGAAGCTTGGAAGTCTTCTGGAGAACTGAAGAGAATTTGCTGTGTTGTTGTTTTCGTCGTGAGACATCTGAAGTGCTTGCTGTGTTGCTGTATTGAGTGAGTTTTGCTGATACTGGGCCACTTTGGAGTTGGAGCTGAAAGAATGCGAGAGCTGTGCCTTTTGGAAAAGAAATGATGATGCCATTCCTGGTTTTCTTTGCTGTATTTGAATCTCCTGCTTTCTGAGAAGTATCAACGATGCCATCTTGGCTTCTTCTGACTGAGAGTGAGTGGAGCTGTGTCTTTGAAGGAGTGGCGGTGCCATCTTAACTCCTTCATCCTACTTAAGGTGGGGCAGCTGCTATTGTGTGGATGTACATGGCTGTTGCAGCTGTGTGCTCTTTGAACTAGAGAATGGACTGTGTGGTAAGATTTCCAAAGGGGTTCCCTTGTGCCCCTCAGTGACTCTTGTCTACTTGTCTAATTTGTTTTTTTTTTTTGAGACTAGGTCTTGCTATTTTTGCCTGTGGAACCACAGGCTCATGTTGCCCGGGGTGCCACAGACTCAAGCAATCCCCAGCCTCAGCTTCCCAGGTAGATGGGATTACAGGTGTGTGCCACCACGCCCAGCAATATTTTTTGGAGACTAGGTCTCCCTTCATGCCCCCAGCAGGACTCAAACCATGATCCCTGGCCCCAGCTGCAGCTTCCTAGGCATGCACCACCATGCCTGGTCTAATTTGTCTTTTAATAAGTAAATTTGTTTTTGCCTCCCTCTTAAAGTTTATGTGGTCTTAATACTTAATACTGCATGGGCTGGGAAGAAGCTGGTGTGTGACTGGCTTTAAAAGGCCAGCTTCTCCCCTTTGTAAATTTGGCTAAGCACCTTGTGTTGCTTGTTTTCCCGTCTGATATCACTACATGCAAAAAAAAAAAAAAAAAAAAAAAAAAAAAAAAAAAAAAAAAGGAAACTAGACCACTCCCTCACACCATGTACAAAAATCAACTCAAAATGGATAAAAGACTTGGACGTAAGACCTGAATCCATAAGCTACGTAGAGGAAAATATGGGCAAAACATTTCAAGAGCTACACTTCAAGAACCTCTTTCAGAACATAGGTATGGATACCAAAGAAATGAAGGAAAACATTAACAGTTGGGACTACATCAAATTAAAAACTTCTGCACAGAAAAAGACAATAAACAAAACAGAAAGAAACCCAATTGACTGGGAAAATATCTTTGCCCTACACACAAGTGATAATAACAAAGATCCACAAATAACTCACACAACTTAACAAATACAGGACAAGAAGTTCAGTCAAAAAATGGGGAGAAGATCTGAAAAGACACTTCTCCAAAGAGGAAATAGAAAAGTCCAACAGGCATATGAAAAAAAAATACTCAACATCACTAATAATCAGGAAAATGCAAATCAAAACCACAATGAGATACCATCCTACACCAGTAAAAAATGGCCCATATTAAAAAAAAAATGCTGATATGGATGTGGAGAGAAAGAAACACTGTTACACTGCTGGTGGGAATGTAAACTGGTTCAGCTACTATGGAAAGCTGTGGACCCTTAAAGTACTGAAAATGAAATTGCCATTCAATTCAGCAATCCCACTTCCTGGACTTTACCCAAAGGTTACAAAAACACTAATTCAAAAGGATACTTGGATGTTTATTGCAGCACTATTTACAATAGCCAGGATATGGAAATAACCCAAATGCCCCAAAGAAGATGAATGGATCAAAAAGCTGTGGTATACATACACAATGGAATATTATTCATCAATCAAAAAAAGGCAAACTTATGTCACTTGTGGCAACATGGATGGAGCTAGAAGGAATCATGCTAGCAGAAATAAGCCAGAAAGAAAAGGAAAAATGCTGGATGGTCTCACTTATTTGAGGCATATAGGGAAAACAAACAGACAAACAAGAAAAGTTTAAAACTAACTGTCAGCAGAACTGAAATATACAGCAAGAGAGGGGGAGGAGGAAAATTGGGGGTGGGATGGGCACAAAAGATTAAGATGATGGCACATGCTGGTAATGGGGTCTTGGGAGACCCCTGGGACTTATAATGATATAAAAAATAAATAGTAAATAATTATAAATTTAAAAAAAACTATCAAGAATAGTGGTGAAAATAATTCCCTAGGAACATTGAAACAAAAAGTACTTATAATCTGGAGGGGGCTTTGTTTATTAGTGTTTCCTCATGTAGAATTTGAGGACTCTTAGGGGTATACTAACAAAGAAATAGAGGGGCTCCAAATTTATGCTAAATTCTACAAAATGTGGTGGAAGTGGTATATTTTAGCTGCATAGTTAGTCATCTTGGCAGTGGCTAAAGATATAAGAGCTGGCTTATGTTATGAGCCTGAGTTTGGGACCTAGCTTTGCTACCTATTTGCTAAGTGATGCTAGCAAGCTGTTCTCTACATTTCCTTGTCTATAAAATAGAAGTAAGAATGCCTACCTCAACGGGATCCTTCCTTGAACATAATAAGTTTCTCATAAAAATCAGCTATTTTAATTTATAAAATTTCTTTGAATTGAGAGCAATTCAGCACTGTTGTTACCATTAGTAAATCGAAAGTCTTGATTGACAGTTATACATGTTTTTTGATTGCTAAAATATAGGAAAATGGTACTATGAGTAAATGCAAATTGAACAGTAACCTGTTTTAAAATATGGGTAAGAGGAGGGGGAGAGGAGAGAAGAGGAAGAACAGGGATCCTGATGATGAAATATGAGGAGGATCTCCTAAGTTAGAGGGGTGTGGGGGACCTAAACAGAGGATGGAAGTGGGAAGTGAAGCCCCTGGCTTTCACCAGCATCAGAGTGTGTGTGTGAGAGAGAGAGAGAGAGAGAGAGAGAGAGAGAGAGAGAGAGAGAATGACAGAGACACAGAGACAGAGAAGATTGAGTTTTGCTGAGAGAGAGAGAGAGAGAGAGAGAGAGAGAGAGAGAGAGACTGAGTTTTGCTGTGACTTGACCTTTCCTGGAGATAGATCATTGTCCTCTCCTGAGTTCTGTGGTGTGGTTGGATTGCAACAGTTGAGTCTAACCAGGACATCCAGAGATAAAATGTTTTCCAAAAGGCAGTTGTCCAACCTAGATACTAGCTGGGGTTCCCCATTCCTGGAAAGTGTGGGTAACCTTAACCTGAGCGAGAATTCCACAGCCTGTGACATCACATGGCCTCCACATGCTTTCTCTATGATTCTGACCTCTTCTCCTACTCATTGCTGTGCGATTTAAGTAACTTCTGAGGCCCAGTTCCTTTTTACCAAGTTCCATGACCAATTGATATGCATTGATTTTTGTGAGAGTAGTAATGCTAGTGAAGACAGAATGGGACAGGTACTGTAGGTTGGGCCCACATCCCAGCCATATAGCCTTGTGCCTTTTCCCTGTTCTGGTTCTTTCATTTCTTGGTTTCTTATACACTTCTCCCTCTGATCTACACATAAAGTCTTCCCTTTTCTCATACAAAGAGACAAATCAACACAAGCACTTAGTGCAATTGCTAACAGAGAAGACTTACACACATTAAGAGGAATTCTGAACATTGTTCCCTCATTCTTCACGTAAGTATTATGTATTGGACCATACAACATTTGCACATCTTCTTATGTAAAAGGAATGAATGTTTTAAAATAATATCTAACTATAAAAATGCCAATAAACATGTCTAGCAGAGGAATTTTGACAAATCAGAACCCTAGGGGTGGTAAAGAACTGAGACTCACTGTAAAGCTTGGGGGAGTCATTGAAGAAGTATGCCATCAGATTTATATATTTTAGGAAGGTCAACTTAGTGTTCCCAGGAAATGACAGGAGAAAAGCAAAAATGAATGTGAAGAAACCACAGACAGAAGACTAAAAGCTCTAGGTTAAGATACTGGTAGCAGTGGGATGGAGGGATTGATTCAGGGTGTTGAACTTGTGGAAATTAGTGGTGGATGGATTTGGAAAGTGGGTCAAGAATGAGATCATCAACTCATCCCTGTTTGCTTGGAACTTTCCCAGTTTTAAAACTAAAAGTCTTGGGAAGTTTTCAGTTTCAGGGGACTGGTGTGGTTGGTTATCTCCTAGGCTTATTCCTTGGGAGGATAAAGGTTTGACAGTGGTATTTACTGAGAGGAAGGTCATGGAAGGAGGTTAGTAGGTGACAAAGTATGAGGGAGTGGCATGAAGGCCTTAGATCACTGGTTCTTGAGTGAAGGGTTTTAAGTAAGGGAACATTTTGTTGGTTGCTTTTAAGGTAAGAGAACTTGGAACACGTTTATTTAAGGTAGAGGAGAGACATTGTGGTTACAATACTGGGGAGAGGAAGGCGTATTCCAAAGGGTTGGACTCCTCAAAGGCAGAAACCTACAGGGTAACAGCAAAAGTGGTTAAGGAGAAATGAAGTATTGGGGTACAGATATAAATTATCTTGCAGTAGGAAAGCCCAGGGTGCACATGCATTTTGCTTTCATTTTCTCTAAGAAGTGGTTCAGACTGTGTATGTAGGATGGTAGACAATGTTGGGCATGAGAATGAGGGCCTACTATAGCAAAAGCTGAATCTGCTGAAGGGGAGACCTTTGACCCATGCTGTTCTTTCTAGGAGCTCTTGGGAGTTGGTGGTAGGAATAAGGAAGGTTGATTGAGGCAGGTGAAGCAGGTGAAGGAGATTAGTGAGGTGGTGGAGGAATGTCTTTCAGGCAAATTAACCACTGGGCTGAACTTGGGTAGCAAGAAGGAACAGAAGTGGGTTGCTGGATTAGGAGAATTGTGCCAGAATGACCCGTAGTGGTAGTGCTGCCATGTTGCTTGTCCTTGAATAAATAATTTCTTTTCTGGCCTTTAGTTGCCCCATATATACAACTAATTAAGTAATTTTGATGGTATTCTCTACCTGTAATTGTGTATGATAGTGCAAACTAACATTTCACCTTCTTGGAGCTCTGTGAGGTACTTTCTAAACCTTCCACACTAAAAGGGTAATAAGAGGTACAACCATGCAAAGATGACCAATATTGTATGATAATTACAAAATAAAAAATAAATACATTGCAAAATAAAAATAAATAAACCTTCCACACTAGAACTACTAAGTTAGTATGAAACATTTTCTGCCCAGAAGGAACCAAACCTGGGGTTGACAATAAGATGTGAGACTTCAGCTTATCAGAGTAAGATGCCAAACAGTAGTTGCAATTGCCTTTGGCCAAAAGTTCACATTCAGATTACTCTGCTCAGGGATCTCAGTGAATATTAACTGAAATCCTAGATAACCTTGGGCAAACTCCTGAAATAATTCTCCATTTGGTTTACTCAACCATCAAGAAAAAAACAAGTAGCTGCATGCTCAGGTGGCCACACAGAAGCATGACTCAGAGTGGTTGGGGAACCAAAGTACAAACAGAAATGTTTATTCCTGGAAATGTTGCTACTTAGGTTGGATTTCTTAAAAGCAGAGACTGAGACAGGGGTTCTTGTCCAAGAAATTTACTGGGAGAATGCTCTTGGGAGAAGGGGAGAGAGGGAAAGGGCATAGGGCAGGGGAGAAAAGCTAAGCAAGAATGTGGTCTCCTCCAGAGCCTGCTTCAGTCTTATCCTATGGAAAAAATCTGGAGTAAAAATTGTGCCACAGAGTTTTAATCTCATCTCAGAGGAAGGAAGTGGACCTTACCAACAAAAGTCAGTTGTTGGTGGAGATCTGCGGGTAGGTGGGGTGGAGGAGGGAGTGGAACATCCTCTCTGGTGAGGGTGCTCTTATTTACCCAGGGCAATCTGTAGAGGGCAGCAGTACTTGTATCTACTGGGTAGGGTGAGATCCCTAGTAGGTTCTACTCTAACTACCTTAGAAATCGTAAACAGAGACATTGAAACCAGATCTGTGAAAGATGGAAAATTATATATAGGTAGCTACAGTTAGTGAAATAAAAAGGAAATTGTACCCCTTACTATCCATATAGAATTAAAAGGTTTGAAGGTCATATATATCAACTCATAAACCTTATTCACCATTCCAGTGACAAAACAGTAGAAATGCTCTCAATCCTTCTTTACATATTTATTAAATTTCCACACTGCCAACAAAGATGAAATAGCCTTACTATATAAAGAACTTGTATGAATCAATAAAAACAAAGACCTGGTAGTTACATTAGTATAGGATGATAGCTAAACAACTCATTAAGAAGGAAATACAAATAACTAATAAACATTAAAATAGATACAAACTTGTTGATAATCAGATAAACACAAAGGAATAGGACATACACATTTCCATTGATTAAGTAATAAAGATCTTCAAATAAGAGCACACTATGTTGGTAAGGGTAAGGAGAGAGTGGTGTTTTCCACCCAGCTGATTGAAAGATTAGTCCAACTATTCTTGGGAAAATTTTTTATAATATGTTTCATGAGATTTAAATAAATTTAAACTCTTTGATTTGTACTTCACTGCTAAAAGTCCATCAATAGCACAAATATCTTACTATTATATAATGGAATAGAGAAATTGTTATGTGTTAGGCATTGTACTGAGTGCATTAGTAAGCCCTATTGCCTTAATCTGTACAGTTGCTTCAGAGGTGGGCACTACTATGAAGTTTCTTTTTATAGGAGATGAAACTGAGGTCTAAGGAAATCAAGCAAAAATTATTGTGAAGAAGTGTGGAAAGTGGGATTACCTGATACTAGTTGTATGTGCCTTTAATAATTTTACTCTGTGGTGTCTCCTACACATAGATCCAAGAACAGGTTTGAAAGCTAGCATTTTTACAAAATAATTAAATTGGGCAAACTGTTCTTTGCTCTATTGATCAGCAAGTCTCAGCAGCATTTGAATTTCTAATTAAGTCAGACAGATTTAATTAGGGCTCCTGGGGCTGTTACATTGTCCTTTGGAAAGTTTTCCAATGAGTTTTACACAGAAATATAAAACAGTCCAAAGCTCCTCTGTGCAAAATGGTGAATGAAGTTAGTTTGGCACTGCACTGTTGTGAGTTGGGACAGCAGTGAAATGAGGGGTTTATAGCAACAGCGCATTAGTGCAGCTATCAGTTGTATAGGCTTGTTGACTTATCTACCTCTTCACAGACTGCACCCTTTAACAGTTGGGACCATGTCTGTCCTATTCATTAAAATGACCTTGGAGGTGAGAATGGGTTATGGGCAGGTATTCAGCAGTGTCTGCCAAGCTCTCATGTGCACAAGATTTGTCACAAGAACCATCATTCCAGTAACATTGTTGGTGTTTGTGAAAACCTGGAAGGATTTGGGTTGCTTCTAGTTTTCAGTTTTCACAAAGACAGCTACGATAAACATTGGTTTTCTGATTTTTTTCATGAACATGTTTTCTGGAATATGTCCAAGAATACTGTTGCTGATTTGTATGGTGGTTACATGCTTAATTTTGAAAAATATGCTCAACTTTTTTACAGAGTGTGTGTGCTATTTTACATTCTGGACAATAGATGTGTGAGTGATCTAGGTTCTCTTAATCCTCACCAACATTTGGTGTTGCTACTCTTATAAAATTCAGCCACTGCTGTAGCTGTTTGGTGCTATCTCACTGAGATTCTAAAGGATACCTTCCTAATGTCTAACAGGGTTAAGTATCATTTCATATGCTTATTTACCATCGATCTACCCTCTTCAATATAGAAATGTCTTTCTATATATTTTGCTACTTTCTATTTATTTATTTTTTTTGTTTATTTATTTATTTTTTTTGAGACTAGGTCTCGCTATTTTTGCCTGTGGAACCGCAGGCTCTCGTTGCCCGGGGTACCATAGACTTAAGCAATCCCCAGCCTCAGCTTCCCAGGTAGCTGGGATAACAGGCGTGCGCCACCACACCCAGCTCTTTTTTTGGAACTAGGTCTCGCTACGGGGCCCCAGGCGGGACTCGAACTGCGATCCCCAGCCCCGGCCGCTTCATAGGCTGAAACTTACAGACACAAGCCACCGTGCCCTATTTTGCTGCTTTCTAATTGGATTTTTTTTTTTTTTTGAGAGTAGGCCTCGCTAAGTTTCTCGGGGTAGTCTCGATCCCATGGACTCAAGTGATCCCCAGCCTCAGCTTCCCAGGTAGCTGGGTTTACAGGTGCCCACCACCGCGCCTGGCTGCCTTTTCAAGACCAGGTCTCACTATGTTGCCCCAGGGAAGTCTCAAACCTGCAAACTCAAGTGATCCTGGGAAGCCTCTGGCTTCCCAGTGCTTGGACTACAGGCATGTGCCACCACACTCAGCCTCTAATTGGATTTTTTTAACCTGTTGAATGATGAGTAATGTTATATATTGTGGACTTTTGTTGAAAGGACATGGTTTGCCAGCGTTTTCTCCCAGTTTGTAGTTTCTTTCATCCTCCTAATGTCTCAAAAGAGTAATAAGCAATTTTCATGCATTTTTCCTTTTATGGATTTTGAAGAATTCTTTTCTGTCTCTGCTCCTCCTTATCCCCACCAAGTTTTATAGCTTTATATTTTAAATTAAGGTATGTATTCCATTTTTGTATAAGATGTGAGACTTAGCTGAAGGTTCATTTCTCTCTCCCTCCTTCTTTTGATATTTAATTACTTTAGCACCACTTTAATTATTTTTCCTCTACTGATGTCTTTTGCATTTGAGTGTATTTGTATGAATCAGGGCTCTCTATTCTGTTCCATTGATTATATGAGATCTCAACACAGGTCCTGCAGACACTAAAACAATAGTAAGACACATCATGAGTCACACACTTTGAAATTTTTAGTAGATAATTCTAACGTCTCTAGCCTCTTGGTGTTGGTATCTATTGTCTTTTTTCCCCCCCTCTTAGTTTGAGGTCTCTCTAATTCTCACAAAAGTGAGTGATTTTCAACTGAAACCTTGACATTGGGTAGTATGAGAACCTCAATCTTATTTAAAGCTTTAATTTTAACTGGTTTCCTGTGCTTTGGTAAGAGAAAGTGACATGCTACCTTTTTACTGCTCAGAGGGTGGTGGGGGATCCTTTTTTCTGTGGGCAAGGATGGGGGTTTTAAGTGTCTCCATTGATACCCAAATAGTTTGACTTGCTCATGCTCCCCATGTGGCACTTCCCACCACATAGGAGGGGAGTTTCATTTCCCTTGGGTAGTAGCAGAAGTCTTGACTCCCGTAAGCCTCCACTAACTCTCATCCTACTGTTGGGGTGGTGGGGTGGGAATCTGGGCCTCATGGGTTCTCCATTGATACCAGTACATTAGGCTGTTGCCTGCCAGGGGTGAAAATCCCAGCCCATTCTAGGCCTTTTTTTGACACCACCCCAGTAAGGAACACCCCACTTCAGCTTGGTGAAGGTGGAATCCAGTCTCCACTTTGCCTTTGCTGGTATTGGTGGGAGGGGGTTACAGAGTCTTCTGTCTTCGGTTGGGGTAAAGTGGTTGTTTAAAATTTTCCATCTTTTGAGGCTGTCCCCTCTCCTTGTACTTTGGCAGGAGAGAGCAGGCTTTGCTTAGAACTGTTTTTGTATGTGATCACTGGCGCTGCCTGTTGAGGACTTTTACCACCTCTTAGTCTGGGATTTATGGGTCAAAAAGAAAACTCAGGTACTGCTCTGTGCTGTTACTTGGGTGCTGGGGTCTGTAGCTGGTCTGCCTTCTTTCCACTGTTTTCAGTGTCTTCCTGGGTTTGATATATCTGTCTCTATATCTCAGAGTTTTTAGTGTAGTTAGGGGGAAAATAAGGAAAAGTATATCCTAAGTCATCTTCTGGGAAGTTTTATTTATTTTTTCATTTTGTAGTTATCATACAATATTGGTCATGTTTGCATGCTTGTATTGAACCTTTTATTACCCATTCCATCTCCCCTGACCCCCCTCCCCCTTGTCACTCCAACTCCTTTCGCTGCAAATTGTTGGTCTATGTGTGGCCCTTTGGTCTTTTCTTTTTCTAGAGCTATGTCCCTTATTCTTAGGTGTGAACTTGCACTCCTGGATAGCAGCAGATGAAGTTGCTCAGATCTCCAGGCATAGCTGAGGCAGATAGTCGGGTCGGGCATGTTGGGAACTTGCTGTCAGGCAGATGTATGGTGTGCTTCTCCAAAATCCTTTGCTGCTGGTCCTGTGCCATACAGTTCTGATATCTGGAAGTGGGAAGTTTTATAAAGATTAAAAAGTTGAGCCTAGGCAATCCATCAGGCTAACTGTATGATTCTAACTATGTGACATTCTGAAAAGACAAAATTACGAAGACAATAAAATACTGGCAGTTGTCAGGAGCTCAGGGGGAGGAAAGAAGGTATGAGTAGGGACAAGAGAGGAGTTCTCAGGGTAGTGAATCTTCTGTGTATATGATAACAGTGGGTATGTGTCATTGTATCTTTGTTCAGATCCAGAGAATATACATCACCAAGACTGAGCCTTAACATGAATTGTGGTCTTTGGGTGAGAATGATTTGTCAGTATGGGTTTATCATGATAAGAAGTATATCACTTTGGTAGGAGGTATTGATAAGCGGATTGGGGTAGGTTGTAGGTGTGTGTTTCGGGAGGCAGGAGCTTATGGGATCTCTTTTTGCTTAGTTTTATTGCAAACCTAAAATTGCTCTAAAATCATAGTCAATATTAATTTTAAGACAACCAATTCTGTGTAGTTACAAAATGGGTGCCTTTAAACCATTATTGGCAGTAGTGGCATACATCCCCCTCACATGGTGCCTATTCCAGCTGCCCACACTAGACCCCTGAGGCTTCATTCTTTGAGGGGCAGATCACTGTGAGGAACTTGAGGTTATTCTGGGCTCATTTGGGTTTCATCTGCCCTCCTGTTACCTCTCACAGTCTCCTGGCTTAGCAGAACCAGAGAAACTCCATTCACAACCTCTCTCAGTTTCATTGTCTCTGCATAAAAAAGGCATGACCATCAGATTATAGTGTAATACATTCAAGGGATTGACTGGCATACATTAGGATTCTTCCCTTTCCTTCCCTCTGTCTCCATTCCCTTGCTTAGGGGTGCTGGTTCTGGAAAGGCAGCCCTATCAGAGCAAGAAGTAAGAAGATGGGCAAGGGAGCTGAAGTGCCCACCTCTAGGACTGCATGCAGAGGGAGGCTGGCTGGAAGGCTGCGCATCCAGGGCTGTTGCACTTCTCCAGATATGTTTGTTTCCTTGGTTCCCTTAAGGATGGGGGTAGGATCAGGGAGCACACGGGGTTACGGGGTTGGGGATGGAGGTGGGGGTGGAGGGGCTGGGGGAGGATGTTGTTTTTCAACTGACGAGAGGGACTCCATTTCCGATTCTCACAGGCGACCTGAATGCCCATCACATCAGGCAGGGAGCGCTGCCCAGATCTGACACTAACCCCTTGTGGAAGGGACTGGCAGGCCCACGGGGCGAGAGGGGATGCCTGCCGGCGGGAGGCTGAATGAATTTAGTGCCTGTGAAAGAGGCGGGATTGGCAGCCCTTGAGACAAACTCCCTCTTTGTTTTTGAGCCCCACCTCCCAGACACAGGCACTGCCAGTTTTCTTCACTCCATCCTGTCCACATTCTTCAGCCGAACTCAGCTGTGAGGAGAGGCACAGAGGCTCCCATGTTTTAAGCCCTAAAAAGAATCAGTTAATTTGTGTCTTGAAGATGCACAAGCAGCCTGTGGCCTGCCCGGTTGGGGTTGCATGTGGAGTGGAGAACTGTCACCACTGCGCATTCAAGTATTTTTGACACAGTGACACACACACACACACACACACACACACACACACACACACGTACACATTTATGTACTCTCACCCACAATCTAAACATTTCAAAAAGGAATAAAAAAGACTAATAACTGCAGTGAAGAGAAATATTGAAATATTACTTTGTGAAATTTCTTTTTTTTTTCTTTTTTTTTGAGACTAGGTCTCGCTATTTTTGCCCGTGGAACCGCAGGCTCTCGTTGCCCAGGGTACCACGGACTCAAGCAGTCCCCAGCCTCAGCTTCCCAGGTAGCTGGGATTACAGACGCGCACCACCACGCCCAGCTATTTTTTTGGAACTAGGTCTCGCTAGGGGCCCCAGGAGGGACTCGAACCGCACCCCCTAGCCCCGGCCGCTTCATAGGCTGAAGCTTACAGGCACGAGCCACCGTACCCAGCAATGAAACTTCTGTTTCTCATCTCTCTTTTTCTCTCTCTCTGTGTTGGATTATGATATAAATTGTATTTCTAATTGTGAATAGTGGTGAAAAGCATAGAAGTACTTATCTCGATAACTCCCCAACTATATGTTAAATCTTCAGCTTGGAGACTGACAAAACTTGTGAGCCTGTTAAAAATCCTGTGAATTCCTTCAGTAAAGGATCTGGTAAACTTTGCCAATCAAGTCTTAGCATAACCCCTTTCCACCAAAAACTTACACTACTGTTTCATGGAGCTACTATTGCAGAGACACAGAGCTGGAAAGAATTTGAAAAGTTCTCTAAAAATTTCAGTATTCAGGCACAGGCTCAGAGTGGACTTTAATAAGAAAAGAATTGTTTTTTCTTACTTTTTTTTTTTTTTTTTTTTGAGACTAGGTCTCACTATGCTGCCTGGAGAAGTCCTGATCCCATGGACTCAAGTGACTCCCTCAGCCTCCCAGGTAGCTGGGATTACAGGCTCATGCCACCATGCCTGGCTATTTTCTTGAGAGTAGGTCTCGCTGTTTTGCCATGGGTAGTCTTGAACCTGCGGACTCAAGCAATTCCTAGCCTCAGCCTCCCGAAGCTGGGATTAAAGATGTGTGCCACCATTCCTGGCCCAAAAGAGTTAATTGTTAATTTCTGGTTGTCATGGAATATTTTGTTTGACAAGTTTCTCCTCATGAGAAGGTTTGAAAACTACTCACCAGTTCAACTTTCTCATGTTGTGATGGGGGAAACTGAGGCCCATAGCAGTTTTCCCTGGCCTAGGGACATGATGTTGTAGCTGGGAACTCATTTTTACTGTAACCCACTGATTTCATCTTCCTGGTTTAGGGGACCTAGAGGGTTTGGATGTGTGGGGGCACTGGGGGGTCTGGCCTTGTCCCTGCTCCACTGCCAAACTTTGGGAAATAGTTTGATCTTTCTAGGTTTGAGTTTTCTTAACTATATATAAGGTGGTAGGAAACTACATGTAAGAGGTATGACACTTTTTGAATATATGATACATCTTGGAAAAGGTAGATATTGTATAATAAACCCAAGGAATTGATCTCTTTTTTCCTAACGCTTAGAAAGGAGATACTATAGTTTCAATCAGGAAGTTTTCCACCCTATTATATTTTAACTTAATGAAAACTTTGCTCTCTTCCCAGTTCTAAGAAACCTTGCAATTGTTATATTAAAAAAAAATAAAATAGGAAGACTGTTTAGGAATTCCTCTTTTTTTTCCAACTAAAATCCTATTATTGTTTTCCTAAGAATGGCTTTGCCTCTCTGGTATTTAAATTAGCCAAGAATGGTCATTTCTTATCTGCAAAACCAAGCTGCTCACATCCAGCAGTGTCTGCAGGTAGACCTGCGCACCAGCTTGAGTGGACCACTGCTCAAATGGTGTGTCATTATTCATGTTTCAGATCTGCTTCTCATCCCCTGTTGATTTCTAGGGACTCTCAATGACTCCCTTTCCTTTGGTTTGGGGTGGAGTTTGGCTAGCAGGGAAACACTAGATTGAGATCAGAGGGTGGAGGAGAATGGCTTCAGGGTATTTACTCCCTTGGCTGTCTCCTTTTCCTGAGGGCAGAGTTCTCAGCAACAGCCCTTCCTGCAAACCCACTTTGTCACTCGGTTGTCATAACCAGCCTCTCCTCTGGCTTTCGCCTGGGTAGGAAGGTCACCATTGGTGCCCCATAGGGTCCTTGTATTTCTCTACAGCCTGGTAATTCTTTTGTAATTCCTTTATTACCTCTCCTAATTCTCCTATCTGAGTGAGACATATATTTCTGCAGGGACCTTGACTTATGTGATGTTTCATATACACTCATAAAACTTCATAAAGCAACTCATAAAACATTACTCATAAAATATCATGTATTTCCTTATATTTTTTCCATATACAGTCATGAGACCTGTTAAAGTTTAGAAGACTCATACTTTTCTTTTGCATCCCTCATGTCAAGAGGCAGCAATAAGCAAGACTTCGTCTTGGGGTGCTTTAAAACTACTGATGCCTGCCGGGCATGGTGGCTCCTGCCTGTAAGCTTCAGCCTATGAAGCGGCTGGGGCTAGGAATCGCGGTTTGAGTCTCGCTTGGGGCCTGTAGTGAGATCTAGTTCCAAAAATATAGTTGGGCGTGGTGGCGCGTGCCTGTAATCCCAGCTACCTGGGAAGCTGAGGCTGGGAATTGCTTGAGTCTGTGGTACCCTGGGCAACGTGAGCCTGCGGTTCAACGGGCAAACATAGCGAGACCTAGTCTCAACAAAACAAAACAAACAAACAAAAGAAAAACCACTGATGCCTGAGCCCCAACCAGAGATTGTCATCATTGGTTCTGGCGGGACACAGGTAAGTTCCCAGGGATTTCACTCAGGAACTCCTCATCTAGGGAAGGAGCTCTGACTCTGCAATTTGTTTCTGCAAGACCACATGTGCATCCTTGACTTTGGGAGCTAGTGCCCCATCTTGTGTGTATATATACGTGTATGTGTGTGTGAGTGTGTATATATGTGTGTGTAGATATGTCAATGTGTGTGCATCCTGGGCTCTCTGAGTTCTGATCTGATGTTGCTGTCCTGGTGTCTGAGCACTTTGATTCTAGCTGCACACACCACTGCCCCCTTGTGGACACAGGCATAGCTGTGTCCCTTCCTGCTCTTCCTCCTTGCCTACAGTCAAGTTTGGGTAGGTCTTGAAGAGTCAGTGTAGGAAAGGCATCATTGAAGCATTTTCAGAAGCCCTCTCCTTTTCTCTAATAGTCATTAATAGAGACCTCCTCATAGTTCCTATGCATTCTTTTTTTTTTTTTTTTTTAGACTAGGTCTTGCTATTTTTGCCTGTGAAACTGCAGACTCTTGTTGCCCGGGGTACCACAGACTCAAGCCATCCCCAGCCTCAGCCTCCCAGGTAGCTGGGATTACAGGCATGTGCCACCACGCCCAGCTATTTTTTTGGAACTAGGTCTCACTGTTGGCCCCAGGCGGGACTCGAACCGCGATCCCTAGCCCCGGCCGCTTCATAGGCTGAAGCTTACAAGCACGAGCCACCGTGCCCGGCCTCCTATGCATTCTTATTTTAGAAATTTATTTAAAATTAATTCTCTGTGATAAGGGGTGGCATGAATTCATTGCTTTGCAGAATATTGATAATTAAGAATAACCAGGGCACTTAGGAAAAAAATGATAAAACCATAAAGTAGCCCCTGGGAGGCAGAGCCAGCAAAGCAGGGTGGCCAGATCCTGGGCACTAGTGAAGTTTGTGTGTCCAACTGAGCAGCTGAGGGTATCCATTACCTCCTCCCAGGGGCCTCAGTCAAGCCTCTCCAACTTGCCACCTCTTAGAAACTCCCTCTGGCTTCAGTTCCATCTCACATTTCAGCCTGTCTTCTGAACCTTCTCTCAGGGCTCCCTCAGAACCCCTTTGTCCTGTTTTCTCCCTGCACTATCTTCTCTGTCCCCTGTCATTTAATAACTCTTCATGACCATTTCTAAAAGAGCTGACAACAACGTGCTAGATGCTTTTCATTAACTATTTATGTGACATATTGTGCATTTACTACTAGTATGTTTCATTTATTATTCTTGTGGTTAGGGATGATATAAAAGGAGTATTTTATATTAATTACTATTTATATTAATTACCATTGTGTTTTATATCATTTTTATTATTTTGGTTAAAGGAGACAAAAGACAGGATTAAAGCTGTTGCCAAGAAGTGGATATAACTCTCATTGTTTAAATTTACATGAAGCTAATTTTTGTGCCTTACTTGGCACAACTTTTTAACTTTTTTTTTTTTTTTTTTTTTTTTTT
>PVHY01017242.1:0-31898 GCA_004024945.1 Uropsilus gracilis
GGTTTGGTATTTTGGTTGAGAAGGCTGGGGATGGTGGTAAGAACCCACGAGTGGAAAGTTTAAACTGTGTTTTAAAGTTTTTCTTTTCTGCAGTTTTTGGAGCTGAAAACAGAGAGCAGCTGGCTGGCTTTTGCATATCAATGGTAAAGGTGATCAGTGAAAATGCTAATGAAGAGTGTGTAGCCTGCTTTGTAGAGAGTAACAGGCAAATAAGAGTATCCAGTTAAGGTTAAAGGTAATTGCAAAGGAACTGCTTGTAGCCTGCTTTGGAGAAAAAAGCAAGCAGATAGGGGTAAACAGTTAAGTAAAGACAGAAAGTCTCTTTTTACACACTTTCAGGTGGGCTCTATTTCTGTTGAGATTTGGAAAACAGACACCCACAAGTATTTGATGTGGCACCCCTGCTTTGACCGCATGAAACAGTTCAGCTTTGGCATATCTGACATGTAAGTAGATACCTGGCTTAGGGTTTCTGGCCATAGGGCTAATGAAATTCACTAGCCTCAGCCTTCTAGTGGTGGTTTAGCAAAAAATCAATGCTTACCTTATACTTTTTCACCTCCATTTTGCTTTCCACTTTTAAAAAAGTCCTTGTTTCTTTTGTCTTTTGTCACATTACAGGATTTCTCCTCTCTGCTTTCTACATCATCAGAATACATATCAAGATTCTTCCTTGGAAGAGGTGGAGAATGGGGAGCGGGGCGATCTGAATCATATCTAGGACTGAAATGAGTGTTTTCATGTGGGGCAGGGGCTGGAAGGAAGAGCAGTCACATTCTCCTGGCTTCCTTTCCTCAAATTAGATCTAAAAAAAATGTGAGTTTAACAGCAATGTCACTGAACATGGTCAATTCTAGTCGAGTGTAAACAGGCTTCTGTTGTCAACAGATCTGATTTCTCACCACGCCACTGTTTTCTTTCCCTTCAGTTTCTGATTTTGAAGCTGCTTGCTCCATTCAAGTCTAAGAAAACACTGATAGATACTTGTCTTTCCTAAGCAAAGGTTTGCCTTCCAGCGGGCTAATGTGTAACCATATTAGAGATTAGTTGATTTTAAGCTATGGAGGTAAGGAATAATATGGATCTGCCTAAAACATCCCATATATGCACACCTATAATTTTCATCTTCCAATTTACTAGTCTAGGACCTCGTTCCCTGACTTTGTGTTTATCGTCAGATATGGATGTTTCCCTATCACGCCCTTTGCACCCAGTACTTTCGCAGGAAGCATCTCCAGAGATGGGATGCATTTTGAAAAACATTAAGCATCTTTAAAATTACTACCCAAAGAGGGGGGTAAATTCAGTCATTGGAATGGTCCTTCCACTTCTACTGACTGTTTCCACTTCCTTCTTAACATCCAAACTAGAGAGGATGGTGGCTAGGGCCAGCTTTTCTCCAGTGCTCCAAACAGCTGGTGGGATTTGTTTGCTATTCACATGAAATCTTCATAAAAATCTGTGTTTAATTTGTTTCCTTCCCCCTCTCAAATGCATTTAGTATCCTTTAGAGTATTTATAACTCTCAGCTTGGGAGTGTTACCTTTGAGGAAGTAAAACCTATATAAAGGTTTATGTGATATAGGTATGCTTTAGAATTATGAACACCTGGAACTGGAAAAGAATAGAGAAAATTGTTTTCTTCTCAAAGTGGGAGCAGCCACTGAGAGATGTTCCAAATAGCAAATTAGGTCAAAGCACTAAATTGAGGTGTGAGCAGCAGAAGGCAAGAGTTGGGGAAGTAGAGCGACTCTTAAGAACGTAACCAAATGGTGGTGGTCCATGTT
The DNA here is from genome assembly GCA_004024945.1 of Uropsilus gracilis. NCBI lineage: Eukaryota > Metazoa > Chordata > Mammalia > Eulipotyphla > Talpidae > Uropsilus > Uropsilus gracilis. The sequence continues at coordinate 1,788 of PVHY01017242.1, forward strand.
ACTGGGGGTTAGCTATTGAGGAGGGTGGGGAGGTCTAACTCTTGGCCTTGGAATTCTACAGCCACTCACACTTCCTTCTTGGTTAAAATGCATGTCACATAACACCTTCAACAGACACCTTCCAATTTGCCGATGCCTTCAAATATTAAGAAACTTGGGTAAAATCAGTGAGAAGAGCCATCTCTGTCTAGGGCATTCCTTGAACAGCTGATTATTCTAACCCAGTTCCAGTCAGGTAAATATTAATCTCTGAGGAACTCTGCAAGGGCCTTAACTACAGTCTGTCCTTTCCTTTCCTCCATTGTCTCCTCACTTATTAAGGAGGAAGAGCAAACTGATCCAGGTGCATGATGTTCTCCCTGATAATGATCAATATTTCCACTTGATTTTTAGTGACAATAAAGCAAATAAGTTGTCCTGAGATCTCCTGTTGCTCACAAGCAAGCAATTCCTTGGACTTACGCCTTGCTGAGTGATAACATAGTTTCAGTCCATGGCACACCACCAGTCAATCAATCGTGGTGAAATTCGAGTCTGAGGTGCCAGCAGTAGCTTAATCTGAGAAGAAATCTGGAACAAAAAGAGCCTAGAAGACAAATAACAACTCACATGCAAATATCAGATGTTTAGAGATGGATAGAGTCCTTACAAATTGAAGATCACACATTGGCCACACATTAATATGGGAAATCTCCCAATAATTGAATGCACATACGAGCCATTGGCATCAAAGATTTCCCGCAATGATAAGCAGATTCCCGAAGGCTATCTGACCATCATAAATGCCTTTTGGGGCAGCCAGACCTCGCTTTCTGGAGACGTTAGCAGCCACAGTTGGGCTGAGGTGGAGGCGGGGTTTCCTTGAGTCTCGTGTTCTGCTTCGCGGCGGTGATGGCGGGATCCGTTTCCAAACTCTCTGACATTTTGTCACAGATGATATCCACGAGGCGTTCGAACGTTTGCTTGACGTTGATGTTATCCTTGGCACTCGTTTCAAAAAATTCAAACCCTAGAAGAAACACAGACACAGTTTAGTTGTGTCACATTTTCGCTGAGATTAAATCGGGATTTAAATTTTTTTTTTAAAAGTACTTTATTTATAGATGAATTTCACATCTCTGTGATCTCTGGGGTTCACCCCCCCAACTGTTCCTATCCTGTCCGATCCCTCCCCCCCAGGTTGTGTACTTCAATTTGGTTGTTGACTTGTTTTGACTTTTCTTCATGGATTTTTGTTTCTTTCCCATGCCCCATAGAGTAGTAAAACCACTTGGTTTCTGTTTTTTTCTTTTTGACTTGTTTCTGCTAATATGAATTCTCCTAAGTCCATTCATGCTATCATAAAGGGATTTGATTATGGTTTTGAATGACAACATAGGGCACTGCTGGTTTGTTTAGGTGAGAGAAGAGAATGGGGTAAAAGATGCCCATTGACCAAACACTAAGATGGGTTTTCTCACTGAAAGAGTGTTCTTAATTGGCATGATTTGGTAGGCTACTCTTTGCATCTAGAAGTATTATTGATTTATAGGAGAAAATTTGAGTGTACCCAGACTCAAGAGTAACACACCCAAATCATACTAATTGGAAATGTTCTACTTTTGGATAAGGGGGAAACCTGTATCTTGCTATTTCATTAACTATGAACTAAAGACTCAAACAGAAGAAATGGTGATAGTTATTTTTCTCCATTGAGTCACCTCTCCCACCAGTATGGTTGAGTAGAAAAAAATTCCATTGCAAGAAGTGGTGGTAGTAACATTAAAACTCTCACCATCCAGTCTGTTTTGCCCCCCTTCCCCCCACTTGCAATCTTTTCTAGGGCTGTCATGATTTGGCATCCCCAACTCCACTTCAGATTCTAGCAGAATTTGTTGTATTAATTTGAGACGTAGAAGAGTTCAGTATCCTGCGAAAGGTCTACCAAACTTCAGTACAATCTAGCTCTGTCTCCATGTCTGTCGGGCTACAGCTCCAGGCAGGGTTTGAAGGTGCTTTTGGTGCATCTCCAGCATCTAACCAGACACAAGATGGCACTAAAGAATCATTAGCTCTCCCTTAAAAGCATGTGCTGCTGCCTCCTTAGGAAATGGGAGTGCTGCTTGGACTAACAGCCCTCCAGGGCTTTGTGTACCTCTCTGCATGTGCTGACTTGTCCATACCTAGCAGCAGCTCTGTTCCTACCAGCATCTGGGAAAGGGCACGATCCATGTCAAATGTGCTGCCAAAGCTGCAGGAGGTCTACATGCAGTGACAGCCTCGCACCTCTGAGATGTGACTGTACCTAGGCCGAGCACCTCAGGACTCTGCTCCCTGCACACAGCCTGATCACTCTATTGTTTGCGTGCAAATTCCAGCGGCTGAGCTTGCCAGTCAGTTGTCATGACAACCTTCCCAGCAGGCCAGGCTGGGATGGCTCTGGTCCATTCAGGGAATGTTGATTTAGGATGTGTTGGGCTGAACACAAAAATGCTTTTCTAATCCATTCTGGAGTCTGCACCCTATAAATTCTTCTGGTTACATCTGCCCCTACCTCACAGACACATGGACCCCGAATGATTAAACCATGGCATTTCATCCCAGCTCCTGTGACCAAAGTAGAATGCTTTAATACTTTGCAGCCTTGTCAAAATTCCTGACAGTGCAGAAGGACTTTTTGTAAAATATTGAATGGTGAACAACAAAAAGCAGTTCTCACAGATATAATTTCTAATGTATTTATGATACTATCAGGTAGATGACATCTGGTAGATGGTATCCGAGTGTGGATTTTGCTAGCCCCTGTGTATACTGTTGCTAAAATGCAAATGAATAGCTGCAGGACTTGAGCTGAGGGAACATCAGTACAGTCAGGTTCTATGCAAAATCGCAGGGGTTATTTCAAATGGATCTTGGCCTGCATTTCCCGTTTTTGTCTGTACAGTGCTTGTGGAGCACCTGCTGCATTTCTTTATCTACATATCTGGTCATAGAGTGTTAAGAAAACCCTCTTTCTAATGTTTACAAAGTATAAAGAGCTACAAACAATCCACCTTCCAACATTTTCCCCCTCACATATGGCGATGGCAAGGATAGATCTAAGCGCTATTCTTTTTGCTAAGGTGTCAGAGCTATTTGCATGCTTCTGGGGATTTTGTAGTGTTTATGGCAAGGTGTTTTATCTTAGAAAATACCAGCTCCTCCGAAGTCAAGACCCTGGAAGAAAATGATCCCTAAACATGACAAAGGCATTTCTCTTGTCTCCTAACAGTTTTACTGTTTAACATGACATGAAAAGGTGCTGAGCTGGAAGGATCTTAAAGATTTGGACACCCTGAAAATCCGGTAATCTGCACAAGTCTTTATCCAGTGTGACTCCTTTCACCTGGGTTTTCATAGATCAATGAAGCTGGGGTGTAACGATCCCTAGAGCCTGAAAATTCTCAGTTTCACAACCTTAACCTGGAACCCTAAAAAAATATAACTACTAAAACAACAGTGTCCCAGGAAGAAAATAACAGCAGCAAATATAGAACAAACATCCAGTGTGATGGGAGGAGACACCGTGATCTGGGAGAAATGGGGTTGTCAGAAGATGTGGAATCTAGCTCCTATCACTATGTGCTAACTGGCTGTGAGACCACAGAACAGTCTCCTTCTTTGGTTTACTTATTTAGGACATTTTTCCTTACCTTAGAGGGTTATCATGAAGCTCAGATGAGGAAAGTCATGTAACAGTGTCAGGAAAGTGAAAACTGCCACGATAGGGAGGGTGTTACTACAAAATAGGTACTTTTAAAGAACTTTTTTACCTTTTAAACTCCTCTGTGAGGTAGGTGCCAGTATTTTCTCCAATTTACTGATATGGAGACAAAAAATGGCCTCTCATTTGATCACCTGGTAATGACAAAGTTGGCATTTGAACTATTATCTGGAATACCCTCTGGCTACTCCAGAGGTAATGTAGAGGTAAGCTCTCCTTTGGTTCCAGTTGGATTGTAAATCATTTACATGAACTCCACAATGTCATATAGCTGATGTTTGACGGTCTATATCAGTTTATCTAATGTTTATATATTTGCTATATCTGATGTTATACAAAATGTTCTATAGGTTATATCTGTAGGTATAGGTGATGTTATATATCTGATATATATGGTAATTAGCTGATATGTAATGTTATGCATGTGTTATATATTGGGTATGTACATTTGTCATATCAAAGTTTCATATTGTGATACAGTTGAAACACTTACGCAGTAAGATTCATATACATGTGGTAAGTAACTTATTAGTGATATGTAAGATGCAAGTTATTGCATGTGTGATAACATTGCATGGCAAATTGTGCTACATTGCTTATTACACAGGCAACAAGCTTCACCATTATGTAACTACTCTGCAATAAATCATATGTTAAATAAACCACATGTAAGAAGTGGCATGAGAGGTGATATGTTCTGATGAACTTCATATTATATATGCCATTAAATATAATGTAACTTCACATATGTAATGTTATTATTGCATGGAAGTTGATTATGCATGATATATGTTGCTAGTACATGTGCACTTTAACCATTGCACATACAATATGAAAGTTATTGCATGGTGTGTATTTGATATTTTTGTATATGCAATAAGTCATTTAGGTGCATGACTTCTATGTGATATTCACATATTAAATTAGCAATAACCTCACAGTATGCAATAAACCAAGTATCACATGATCTCTATGTACTGTCACTTATTAAACATGGAAATAGTTACAATAAATGATGTATTGCATTTTTGTCAATGTAATGTTTCATAGGGATGTACTGACATTGAATTCATGAAAATCACCCGTTACATGAATTTCATGTGGTATGTTGCTTATTACTGCAATATCACATTTGTCACCATGTGAATTTTGTCAAATGACCTCTGTGATGTCACTTACTGCATATATCTATGCAGTATCTCACATTGCAGAAGCAAGAAGTTGCTTAGCACATGCTTTCTATGTAATGTCACATATTTAGGCAATAGTGACCTTATTGCCTATGTGGTACGTTGATTACTGCATGCTCTCTGTGATGTCACTTATTTTATAGTCAAACATGCTTATTGAATGACATCCATGTGCTATGTTGCTTATTACATATGCAATATTACACTTATCAAGTGACAGCTGTGCAATGCCACTTGTCAGATGGGGTATTGTACTTAACGCATAGGTGATAAGTCATTTATTGCATGGCTTACTGCCTATGTAATACCAAACTCATCATATATGCAATACATCATTTAGCTCATGATGGTTATTATAGATCAATAGTGATCAGTGGATATGCAATTTTGTACTTATCACTTGTGTGATTGATAAATTGTTTATTAATTATATTCACTCATTGCATATGCATCTTATATTTGGTCAATTATTGCAGTAGATTATGTGTGTATTCAAGCTATCACATATGCAATAGCAAATTTATGCATGTTATTTCATTTATTGCATGTCAAAAGTTTATCACATGTGATAAGTAGTATCATGTCTTATGTGATAAATTTATATTTACATGTCAAAATTTTCATAAAACATCTTACATCATTGCAGATGCAATGAGTTTCACATTATGTGAGCAATAAAGGATATTCAACATGGATATTTAATGACTGCAATAAGTTATATATTGCAGGACTGGTATGCACTATGTGGCGTACATACGCACTCATACTAATGACATACATGCTAAGGCATTTATCACATTGCTATTTCATGCTACACATGTGGTGAGTCACTTACTGCCTGATATGTGCTACAGCACTACTGTATTACACATGTGCTGCTGCTTGTGGCTAGTGTTAATTTCATATGCAGTTACTTGCATTCTATTGTTGCCTGATATAGTAAATGTTTCAGATACTAATGATACGCAGTACCTTGACTATCTTTATTTTGTATGTGGGTTTATTAGATATAGGATATGATATATAGCTTTTGTTACAATGTATAGTAATAAAATTACATCAATTGAATGCAAAAGTAGACTCAGCACTCACTGTGGAAAAAATGAAACATCTCATTACTCAGAATTACTGTCTCTTGTGCTGCCTAGAATTCAAGTTTGTTATCTAACTAGCTACATCTCTGAAGAATTATACAAAAACAAGAATCCTGGCTATTAAGCTTCCTTTCATTGACCAGACATGCTTTTTGTCATAAAATATGATGTTTAGAATCAAAATAAACATAACTTTAGCATCTAGTATGGATTCAGGGAGTTGACTAAATCCTCCATCCAGCTGAATCCATATCGCCATCACAATTCATATCCCACACCTATGTGTATTTAAAGCTCTGGACCTAAGTCATGGCTTCAAATTCTAATATTTCAGCCTTTAGTCATGTGCTTTAGTGTTGGAATATGTTGTCCTTGCTTTCCAGATCCTCAGTGTTTTAATTTCATCTGTAGCCAGCATGAACTTGTTTTGGAAATATTTAACCTCCCATTCTTACATGTCAGCGTCAGGAAGGAGCTGGCACTTCAGTCAGGGTTGCTTGAGGAAAATCTTTATAAGACTTAGAGGATAATTTCTAATTAGAGGATAAATTCTAAGACAGTGAGTGGTTCAGCAGATCAAGTAGTCCTATGTCACAGACTATGCTGACTGTGAAGGCTTACAGAACTCCTGAGAAACTGGTGACTAATTTAGCTTCCATCTTTGGACACTTTTCCCTCAGACTGTCATCCGCACTGGATCAATGAACACTTGTGGCTAGAAACTCTGAATAGCCTTTCTTGTTCTTCTCCCATCCAAACTTTTCTAATTGCTCTTTGACATTGGCAACACTTTCTGAGTTGGATGAACCTTGTACACTCATCCAGTTATTTTGTTTAGGCCTTTTATGCCTGATCTAGGAAGGACCACTCCTACCCTTTCCAGAAGTCATTGCAGATACTGTTTGCTAACAATTAATGTAAAGCATCTTCTTCAGTTTCATTTGATAGGAGGGACCAGATGGAAACTTTTTGGTATGGAAAATGTGTGTTACAGTAATGGAAAGGCAAAATCCAATGTTCTGTCCTCTGCAAGACTTGTATGACTGCTGAAGACAGCAGAGATGGTGCAAACCAGGATTAACACTCTAGTACCCAAGAGATGTGATCTTGACTTCCTATCATCAGAATTTCAGCTTTAGAATCACCTGAAGTGTAAATGCTTCTAAATGTACTGACTCATACTGAAAGGGAGTCACCAAGAGGAGATGGGGCCTTAAGTACATATTTAAAAAGACTCCTGAGATTTCGTATGCACAGAAAAGTCTCACTATCTTTTGTACATCTGGGTTTGTGCAGCATTACTCACAATAGCCATCAGGTGGAGGCAAGTTGAGGACTGATGAGTGGATAAAAGGTGGCATATACACATTTGAATATTCTGATATATGCTACATCATCTGTAGACAACATTATAGAACTGATCAGAGAAAAAGAAATGATCTTATGATTCTATGTGAAATATGAGACACAGTAGGCAAATTCAGACAGAAAATGGAAGGTGGTAGTTGGAGGGAGGGGGAAGCAGAATTAAAATGTACAGCATTTCAGTGTTACAAGATAAAATGAATCCTGGAGCTTGGTTGTATGACAGAGTAGTCATGCTAAACTGTACTATTACACAGTTAAAATGGTAAATATTATATGTTTCAGAGTTGTACCAAACAAAATGTCAAAATTTACTTTTTCATGTACTATTTCACAAATATATATTTAATATGTACTATTTTTATCAATAATGTAATATTAGTATATAAAATATAGCCTATATTTAACATAAATATATATGTGTTTGAATGTTCAAATGCAAAAAATAATCATTTCTCAAGTTATAGTAAATATCCTTGGGTAATGCCTTTTACTTCAAGCACTGTATTATCAACATTTTCTACTACGCCAACTTATGAATCAGATACTGAATTCACTTATATAGCAGTATACCTTGATGATCTTTTAAAAAATATTGCTGTTTGTGATTTTAAATGTTTCCTTTTTAAAAATACCTGTTAATCCTTTAATGTGTCTTAATGCCTTTAAGGTAACATTTGAGGTAACATGATGTCTGTGTAATAGAAGTATAGAATTCCCTCCTCCCTGGCCCCTTGCCCCTTGCCCCAGTGGGGTTACCATACCATATCCATCGCCAAGTCACCCACAGTCCATGTTGTGTCAGAACATGGACTGAGAATTGACCAAGGCGTTGTCCTCATCCATGTGGCTGTGCTCAGCCAACACCACTGCTGCCTTAGACACCTTACCCATGACCCCAGGAGTATACTGGTCCCTCCTATCAAATGAAACTGAAGAAGATGCATTGCATTAATTGTTAGCAAACAGTATCTGCAACGACTTCTGGAAAGGGTAGGAATGGTCCTTCCTAGATCAGGCATAAAAAGGCCTAAACAAGACAACTGGATCAGAGTTCAGGGTCATCCAGCTACGTAAGTGTTGTCAATGCCAGAGCGCAATTAGAAAAGTTTGGAAGAGAGAAGAACGAGAAAGGCTGTTCAGAGCTTCTTGACACAAGTGTTCAATGATCAAATAATAGACTTAGCAAACGCTTTTTTCAGTACATTTTGGCTATTGAATTCCAGCATCCGTCTGTTTTCATACAGGAGGGACAGCGATGTACTTGTGAAGTGCTTCCTCCATGCTACCTGCACAGCCCACAATATCCCTGGCCGATAGTTTGGCCTCTATTCCTATTTTTCCGCATCACATGGCCTAGATGGGCCCATTATATTGATGCTATAATACTAACATGCATCAGGGCACCCTGTAGGCTTTACTCAACAAGACAAAGGATGGGATAAGGTGGAACCTACAGAAAATACAAGATGTAGGCAGTGCTGTGAAGATTCTGGAAGTCATGTGACCAAGTAAGTCACACACTGTCCCAGAAGCTGTTACTGAGAAAGTGTAAGCCTATAGGACCCCTAAGAAAGCATGAGAGGTGCAAGTGTTTGTAGGTATTTGGGGTGACTTTCTCCTGACTTGGCACAGTGCCTCTATTTCTTACACTGATGGGGAAAGAAAGGACATATGTGAGACTGGGGATCAGAACAAGTCACTTTGAGAAGGCAAAAGTGCCTAGCAAAACAGGTGAAAGTTCTGGGTGTCTCCTAAGCGGGGCAAGCGGGGCTATCATTTGAACTAGCCTATCTGAGCCTCTGGATGGAGACAACAGAAGCAGAGAGCACTTCTGGGATTTTGGCTCCAAAACAGCTCTGAGCAGTACACAGAGATCCTACAGGTGGAGTCTTTCACAAAGGAACAGCATATCATGTAAGAACTTTTTTTTCCCCCATCGAAGGGTTGGTTGAGGACCTAATATACCTCTGTGATAGTTCAAGTTCCCACTTTGACTTAGTGGCAGCTAACCTGTAGCAGTGGAGCACCTGTCTGCCAGCCCACCAGCTCTAGAAATACAGGTGCTATGCAGGAGCGCCTTCCAACGCTTTTCACCCTGTTTCTAGGGTAGTCCACAGAAGAGGGCTGGGGAAAAGAGTGACTCAAAGTCCCGATTCAGTGGAACACTGATGTCATCCAGACAGATGTAGAAATGAAGCACAGTAGCCAGTGGGTTCAAGGTTTCTCTTGTGGTCACCCATGAGCCTTGGCTATTATCCTTTGCAAGGATAGTTGGAATCCTTGTTGGGGCAAACCCAGCTCAAGTACCCGGATCCAAGGTCATATTAACATAGAAGGGTTAGCTTCAGGTGTAATTCTTACAGAAGGGAAGACCTTCCCACACAACCGCTCCCTAATCATCTGTCTTTTCAACTTAGACTTCTGCTGTTCCTGGGTTTCTGATGGTGGTTTGGCACCTGAAGCAAACACCCTTCCACTGGAAAATCCTTAATACCATTTGGTTTTTAACTTTGAGGAAAGAAAAATTGTAGCTATTCTTTTTGTAAAGAGAAAAAACAGCTACTAAAATTCTGTTGCAGGAAATTGTTAGGAGTCGCATGTGGAATGAAGAAAATAACACAGAAGAGATTGATAACAGAGCAGTCAACTCATAGATTAGGGACCACAAAACATGATCTGAATTGATCCAATTTAATGCAATTTTGAATGTACTTATATAGTTTGGCCAGGAAATAATCACAATAACTAACAGGGAAAGTGAAACTTGGTTCCAAAGAATGTGACAGATAGCAGGTTTACAGGCGATGACGTAGAACTCTATCTCTGGGGGTGAATCATCATCATCTATTAGTCATAAATATCCTGAGACATTCCAAAGAGGTTAGGAGACTGTCACAGGTGAGAAACCAGCTATCGACCACTCTCCACCGTGCCAGAGGGGTGAGACAAGATAAAAAGTGTTCTTTTTATCTCATAGCTCATTCCATTCTCACGTCATTCAGGAAATCATTTTCCATCTTTGTTAAAAAAAAAATTGTGATCTTTTCTTAAATTTCTATTATTCACCTCCTAAAAGAGCAGAACTTCTATTTACAGATTCTAGTAGATTCTGTGGAATTGAATGAACTAGAGCATCAGGAAAAGGTCAACTTGCTACCACATGGGCAACATTTGGACCAGAACTCAGGACTGCTGAGCATCAGAACAAGCTGTCATATTAGTTTGTCCTCTGCTGGGCCTAAAGCTGGAGACGGGATTCTGGGGGGAGGAAACAAGATGGATTTTGACCTATTTGCCTGAAGAATGGCCAAAAGGAAGAAGAAGCCTGAAGAGAGCAGAACTCACTTGAAGGTCTATGCCACTAAAATAAATGGTCAATCTTTGAGTCCTTGTCTTCAGCCTTCAGCCAGATGAGATGGAAACTTCTGCTTTTTCAGGATTTGAAATTATGCAATAATTATTCTATTGCCTTGACAACTGTTGATTGATGTAGGGAACATTCCTCTCCTGCCTGTCCCTGACCAGACATGAGCATAACAGTTTATATAGATCAGCCTAAAGGAAAGAAGAAGCTCTTTGAGCTCATGGGTTTGTACTACGATTTGTTCTCAGCAGAATGACATCAAAGCCCCATAGCCTGTAACTAACATTCCACCTTACTGATGTCCCTTCATCCATCTCCTCCTTCCAGGACTCATACTGACAGATCCCAAACCCTCCACTTTAGATAAGCTTTTCTCCTGGACTCCACACAAATTCTCCATGGTTTGCATTTGCAAGTTTCCACTTGAGATATGGCCCCCCATGCTTCCATCTTGCAATCCAACTGACACTTCAGAACAGATACTACCATGCCACACCTGGCCCTCAGATTGCTAAATATCTTATTTTGAGCCACCTTTAAAACTTTCTGATTTTAAAACATGTGAGATTTGAGAAAGTAGAACATATTCTATTTTATTAGTCATTTTTCTATGTATTTAATCTGCCAGCAAATTATCTCTGAATCTCACACTTGATGACTTTATTCATTTAATTATTTGAATTATTGCCTATAGACACCGAGTCTGACATCTTTAAGACCTAGCTGATTCCTGCTCAACTGCATGGACTCAGGGTGCCCTGCTAGAGGGTGTGGTAACATAACATACACTGAAGAGGTGGAAACAGATGAATTAGATACAATTATAAAGCAATATCACTTCAAAAGAAAATAATTACAAGATATTACATGATGACTCTGCTTTCTACCAAATATTTTCCTGTGTGGATTTGGAATTTATTAGTTGATGTTTTGTACTAGGTATAATAGGCACATAATATGAATTTCACCATCTTAGCTGTTTTAAAGTAGAGAATTTTGTGCTTTTCAGTGCATTCACAGTATTGTCCAACCATCCCTACTATCTAACTTCAGAACATCTTCATCCCTCTCAAAAGTGACTATGTCCATTTAGCAGTCATGCCTGACTCCCTTTCGCCTGTTTTCCCCCACTAGGTGTATTTTGCTCCCCAACTAAATTTTATATTACCTATGGTTACTCTGTAACCCACACAATATTTAATGCAGTGCCCAGGAAGAGGAGCCATCCAGCACATCTTGGTTAGCTGAACGATTTATTGTTAATTGGTTGGGCCAGGGGGTGCAATGGGATTGGGAAAATGGAGAAATTTTTTTCCTTTGTTTATAGGTATGAGGTGACTAAACTTATAAACAAATTTTCCAACAAATTATTTCTAGGTGTGGTTAACCAAGCACAAAATTCCATATAATATCACTTTGGTTTTGCCCTGTGGAAATTTATGATAGGAAGTAAATTAAACGAGCTCTATGCTACTGTAAGGAGAGGTATTTCTGAAAAATATAAAGACATTCAGGATTGTTACATTTAAGCACCTGAACTAACTACTAACAAATATTACTCTCAATAATAGTTGACAAGAAGTTTCTTTCAGATTGGTTTTAGCAAACAGATAAAGATCATTTGTGATTGGCAGGGTACCTGTTTATACGCAAATAGGTATATTTTTTAAAGAGTTTCTCTCTTGTCATATGTTCCCTTTGTTCCCTCTTAACATTTTAATAGGTTTTCAGTGATAATTTTCAGACAGTCTGTTTATGAAGTGTCAACAAAAATATTGATAGCATTTTTTGGTGTCAACTATCAATGAACAGTGGTTTTTGCTGTGAGGGATGTATGTGAAATGTAGTAATTAGTCAATTTTAAAATAGCATAATCCACAGTAATGAAATTTCATTTTGCATAAGATTGAGTACATACTATGTGCAGATACTGTGGTACACATTTTGCATGCATTTCCTAGTCTTGGGATTAGCAGTTGCATTACACATTTGGTAACTCAAGACAGAAACTTATGTCTACCTCTAAAACCCACAATCCTAACATCTGCACATTCCAAATGTTCACCTGATATCCGGACAGCAACCAATCAAACACCATGTGATAACTGTCAGTTTCATAATAGCATTCTTGGACGTAGGGATTCTAATCCATCTTGAGTAGTATTTTCATGTCTACCAATTTTTAAAGTAAAGGACTTCTTCAAGTCTAAGTTTAATTCTATGGCAACATAGCATAGTTGCTATGTCAGAGCATGCACACACACACAATGTGAAGCTTCTTGCAAATGCTTTTCTTTCCTATAGCAATAGATTGAAAATTGTAATCAAGGTATCTCCTTCTCTTCATAAATCTTGTATCTGGAAAAGGAACATCACTTCAACAGGAACTAGCTGGTTCACTGAACACACAAAGAGGATCTCTTATAATGGTCACTTCTTGGTCAAAAAAAGCCAATCCACATGAATGACAATTAAGTGACATTCAAGGCAAAGATATACCTCCAGCAAAAAAAGTATCAATAGACAAATGTGAAATTTTAGGGATCATTACAACAAGAAGACAGCACTTAATATATCTCCTCCAACATAGGAGTTTCAAATATATAAATGAAATATCAGCAGACCTGAAGGGAGACATTGACAGAAATACAATTTTAGGAGACTTAAACCCCCACTTAAAGCAAAGGACACATCAACCAGATATAAACAATGACCTTTATTGACACATTTACATGAGATGAACTGAAAAGATTAGAAAGCCTTCTATCTAAAACCAACAGAATATATAATAATTTCAGGTATTCATAGAACATTGTCAAGTATAAAGCATATTCTGAAATTTATAACAATTAAATCGTTTCAAGCATTTGTATTACACTGGTTTGAAACCAGAAATCAACCAAAAAACTTAAGTTTACAATTAAAGGAAATAGGGGAAGAAAAAACCCAATATATTCAACAACCCAATAGATTCAACACAATCCCTTTCAAAGTCCTAACAGGTGGAACAAAACATTATGAAATTCATTTAAAATGCAAGAATAGTAAAAGTGATCTTCATAACAAAGGGAAAAATGGAGATATTAATGTTTCTCAACCTCAAACTATACTACAAAGTGATAGTAATTAAAACAGCATGACATTGGAATAAAAACATCCACAGATCCATGATACAGAAGAGCCCAAATAAAAAACCCCACAAATTTACAACAAAGGATCTAAAAACATACAAGAAAAGTCTTTTTAAGAATGATGTTGGGAAAACTAGACAGTAGAATAAAAGAATGAAACCTGCACCATTACCTCATACTATACACAAAAAATAATTCAAAATAAAGACTTGAAGGCCTTAGACCATAAAATACATAAATGAAAACATATGCAATACACTCCTTGATAGGGCCTGAGAGATGTTTTCTGGACTGTAATGTAACAGGAAGACTAAAAAAAGCAAAATGAAACTAAAATAACTCTGCATGGTTAAAGAAACTTGCTTCAAAATGAAAAGACATCTCATTGAGTGAAAAGAATTACTTACAGATTATCTGAAAAGGGACTAAGATTCAACATATATGAACAACTCATAAAACTCATCAAGACAAACAAGACAAACAACCTGACTAAAAAAGACAGATGATATCAGTAGACACTTTCCCAGAGAGAATAGACTAATGGTAACAGGCACCTGAGATGTTCACAACTATTAGAGAAGCATATTAAAACAACAACGAAATAGCACCTGTGATAACAGCTATTATCCAAAAGATAACAAATAACAAGTGTTGGAGAAGATGTGGAAAGAAAGGAAATGCAAACTCACGCAATCATCACATAAAGTGGAAATATCTTTAAAAAATTACAAATTCTACACTCTTCAGTTATGTCACTTCTGGGTATTTGTCCCTTCAAACAGAGGAATGATAATGTGAATAAATGGATGTATGTGTTTATTACAGCATTATTTACAGTAACCAAGAGCCAAGAAGCAACAAACAGATTATTGAATAAGGTGTAGTAATAGATACAAAGGAATATTACTTCTATATAAAAAAATAGATATTAAAAAGATGAAATCCCACCATTTGCAGAAACACAGATGAACTTAGAGGTCACTATACTTAGTAAAATAAGTCAAATGGAGATTATAAACACTGTATGATTCCACTTATATATGGTACACAGAGAAATCAAACAAATAAACTAAGGGGAGAAAACAAACCATCAAAGCTTTTAGTAGATAGGATCAAATTAGTGTTTACCAGAAGGGAGGGAGGAAAGAACTGGGTAAGTTGGGTCAACTGCATGGTGAAGAGTGGAGTCAGATTTTCAGTAGCTAATTGAGTATGTATGCATGTCCATTTATAGTGATGCACACCTGATACTTATGCTCAATGCAAAGTTACTTCAAGAAAAATTGTTTTTAAATGTTAAAAAGGCAGAAGACAAAAATAAGGATATTCATAAGAGTAAGTGGGGAAACTTATCTCTTGATTTTCATGGATGAAATGATGGTTTAGTCTGTATATCATTGGGGAAGCAGCACCTACTGGCACCAAATTTGGTTTTGAGACAAGAAAAAGCCACCCGCTGAGAATGAAGTTGCTAAGAAAGTACATGAAATCAGCCACCTGCAGAAATAACTCATTCCAAGACAGGACTAACAGATGACTTTCTGATGAGAATAAAATACTCCCAGAACCCATCAAGGGACAAGACTGCTTTCCAAATCTCTAATATTTAAAGCAGGATCCCTCTGACCAGCAAATTTTATGATTTCTAAAGTGAGAGCATTAAAATAAAGATTGGCAGCATAGGCAAGAGTGAATCAGGATACGCTTGGATTCCAAGTCTTTACTGTTCATGGTGGTCAAGGGTAGAGGACCAGGAGCTGGTACTGAGCAGTGGGAATATTCAGGTTTGCCTGACGCCACAACTGTACGGGGAGAAGGGAACTTTTTTTTTGCTCACATTCCCCGGGATTCCCTTAATATCACAGATCTGGCACATACTAAGCACTCACTGGAATAAAGAATAATGAATGGATAACATCAAATTTTCCTTTTTTTTTTTTATTTAGAGTCACTGACAAACCTTAGGAAATCAAATGCCTTTCACAAGAGTTTTTTTTTTTTTTTTCCTGTTAATAAAAGAATGTACTGATTCTCTGGCAGAAATGTTATCAATGATGTGACATTTACATTTTCTCAGTGCAAACAATGAAAGGCATTTTTAATTAGAAATCAGTCCCTTGTGAGTTTGGTTAGTGTGACTTGCTAATTCTATGATAATTTAGCCCTGAAAGGAAATAACATTGGCAAGTGTGCAAAACTGATAAACAGAGTTGGACCTCTGCCAACTGCAGCCACAAGATTTCACAGTTAGGGGTGAGCAAACAGCCCCTGACTTGAGCGCTTTCAGCTATCATCACTTCGCAGATTAAGTTGAAAGCAGATGCTTTGACTTGTATTTCTTAGATCTGACTTGAATTTTACTGTTAAGTAGCACTGATGTTAACTTTTTGGCTGCTTTTTTAAAAACCAAATAAAAACAGTACTTTGCAGAGATCTTGTTAGGAACTGGGTTGATTTGTAAACATTTCACAAAAGCAGTTTGCAAGATCCTGATACAAGAAAAAGGCACAGCTTGGGCAAGTGTTCTAAGGAGGCACAGAGGTGGAGTTTGGAGTCAGCTCTGGTTAATTGAAGGTTGGTTAGTGCTATGATCCACATACGGTAGGTTAACAATGGGAACGTGAAGGCTCCATAGCTGGGACATTGGCAGCTGGGCTCAAAGAAATGGAGATGTGCCAGAGCTAGAATACCAGCAGACATCTGGATGAGTATATAAAGAAGCCTTGCAAAGACCACCTAGCTTCTTGCAGATGACTAGAGAAAGCCATGGATAAAAGATTTGTCAGTGTCTTGAAATACATACACAAGGGACTGTGAGATGTTAAGCAGAGTGGAAGTTTTGAAGAAGGGAGGTATGCAGAAGTTAGAAATCAGAAGTCTGAGTGTAGGAATCACAGGTTTCATGGGTTGGGTGATCAAAGATCTGTTATCCCAACGAAGTCATTTTTGAGATTGGAAGGAGGCTTTTTTTTTTGAGACTAGGTCTCGCTATTTTTGCCCATGGAACCGCAGGCTCTTGTTGCCGGGGTACCACGGACTCAAGCCATCCCCAGCCTCAGCTTCCCAGGTAGCTGGGATTACAGGCGCACGCCACCACGCCCAGCTATTTTTTTGGAACTAGGTCTCACTACAGGCCCCAGGCAGGACTCGAACCGCGATCCCTAGCCCCAGCCACTTTATAGGCTGAAGCTTACAAGCACGAGCCACCGTGCCCGGCCAGGAGGCGTTATTGAATACTTACAATGGAAATGAGCATAAGCTGGGACTGTTCTGAGCAAACTGTGATAAATAGTTCATAAGAACAAACAGTTGTCAAGTGAAATTTTAGCTTCCATAAGATTGGAGAATAACGAGGATCAAAAAATAAGAAATGGGGCACTTTATGGAGGTGAGGACCAGAAAGAAAGAACAGCCCTTTCTGCTCCGTGAGTATGAGCACATCTAAACCAACTCAGCACATGAACATGTGTGAACTTGTATACTCCCTAAGCTTAAGTCAAGAAGAAATTGAGCCAGTGGAAATGGTTGGGTAGCAGAGATCTGTGTGCAGACAGGTATTTAAGTATTTAAATAGCATCACAGGGGTTCCCTGACGGCTCCAGTAAACAATTCCGTTCCTTCATAAACACTACAGTGAAGATTTAAATCAGTCTTTAAAAGGTGCTGAAAAGTCAATGCATATTTGGAGCCAAGTGGTTTGAGTTTTAAAAATAGGCTTCCAGGCAATCCTTTCTTCTTTGGAATTTCTAGATTTTCAACCTGCTTTCTTATGAAATAGTTTTTGTAGGGGTTGGAATAAGTGGGAAATACCATTGACTTTTATTAATGTGGGGTGGTTGGAGGCCACCTTTTAGGTCTGAGAGACAAAATTTAAAATGACCAAGGTGGGAACATGCTCACCGCCAGGACTGCTCATGCCTGTCCAGATTTGGCAAGAACCGAAGGACCCTTCAAAAGCTAATCTGATACTCTCTGAACAGGATAAAGCCCATGAATCAAAATTAGCTATAAAAGCATAGCCCACCAGACCACAGAGCCAGCTAGCTGCAATCTGTTGCTGCAGAGAAAGCTAGCCTGAAAGACAGCCATGATGGCCAGTTCTTAAGATCTATTTTATTTTTTTATGTACTAACTTCAAATGTTCCACAAAAGTGCATTTAATAGATAACTTTTAAAAAAACTTCTGGATAATTTTAAGGACAAGGGGGGGGCACCTGTATTTGAACAATAATTTATTGCCACCTGTCAAAGCATGACTTCGATTTCCAGGGTCAATGTTTAAGGAGACTCTTCCGCTTGCTCACCAAGTCCTGTCTCATTCACCCTATGCTTCCCCCACCATTCTTCCTCTCTCCATTCTCTGTACCTCTGCCCTCTTGCAGGTTAACCTCTTGTTCCCACATTCTCCCCATCATGACGATGTTGGTAAGCTACTCCAGCCAGACACCCATCATCATCTTTTATGCCTACATCCTTCAGTACTTGGGGTTCAGAAGTTCATTAAATGCCTTCAGTTCTATTGCCAAAATCTTTAACATGTTCTTGCATTTATATGCTGACTGCCTCTACATAGCTTAGGCCAGTTTAGGTCCTCAGACAATAGACAATCAGGTGACCTATGGGGAGGGCCTAAGCCAGGGTTCTCAGCCTGCTGACATTGGAACCACCTGAGCTGCCAAAACACTTATGTTTGGGCCCCAGCTTCAAGGACCAATTTGTGTGACATGCATGGGGTGTCAAAAATAAAGAGGTATACCTTAGATAAAGGAACACCTTTATCTTTCTCATCCTCCCTGGCACACTAGAGATGGTTACCAGCAAGTCTCTTATCTGTGACTACAGTCCCCTAACCTCCTAGGAATGTCCCACCAAAGAGACATGTCCCTGAATAAGTGTTCACCCCCACAGGTGTTTTTCCTGTTTAGGTAAGGAATCTAATGAATCCCCCATCCTCCTAGCCTACCACAGGATCCTGGGATTTTTTTTTTTATTTCACATTGTAATCATTCTTCTGCCAAGATATATAAGGACCTGAGCCCACAAAAATGCTGACTTGGTTGTGCTCAGTCAAGTTGTCATCTGTGACCTGGCCTCAAAGATCGCTATCAACATTTTCCATCTCATTCTTCTTTCGCCTTGCCTGCCCACATCTTCCAACTATATGTGTGCACATGTCCTCCCAGTTCTTCCCTGCCATCAATCCCCTAGCAAGTGGACTGTAAACAATTTGACTGACTAGCAAGTGGGCTGTTAACAATTTGACAATATAATTCTTGCAGTTAAAAAAGTAATGCAACACAGGTACAATATACAAACACGTCTGTGCGTATTATATAATGTACAATTTACTTGGACTAATGTTATAAAATAGACCCAGCAATTGAATAATTACTTTGAGGTATAAATACATGTGATATTTTCTTTTCGTACTCCAGCAGATCTTGTTCAACACCTTAGTTTTGTAAACACTGCCAAGATAACCAATTTCAATGAATTGATCTTTCCACTCCCTTGTTTAAAACTAACGCTGCTGCTTCAGCCTGCGTGAGACAAAGACTAGCTGTTGAGTCCTGTGAACAAGGCTCTTCAGAATGTATCAGATCTCTCCCGTTTTGTTCCATCTGCCAACAGTTCCCTAAAGGGACCATCACCTATTGATGCAACTGCTTACACCCAGTCATACTTCAGCACTTGATTCAAACATTATGTCCTCAGTGTGACTTTTCCCAGAGTCACCAAACAGAGATATTAATCTTACTCGCCAGTTCCTTTTATCACTGAGACCATACTTCTACTCCAGCATGTCAACCGTGCCTTTTAAGAGTCTATTTGTGTGTCCCTAAACTACAGTATTCCATGGGGCAAGAATTTGAGTGTATTTTCTCTTTACTCAGAATGCCTGGTCAGTGGAGTTCAATAACAGATGTGGGATTTGGACAAAGATTAAGATATATGCCTTAGATAAAGGAACACCTTTAGTTTTCTTATCCTCTCTGACACAGTAGAGATGGTTACCAGCAAGTCTTTTCTTTGAGGACAGTCCCCTAACCTCCTAGAAATGTCCCACCAAAAGAGACATGTCCCTGGAATAATAAAACTGTTTACCACCACAGATATTCTTCCTGCAACCCCCATCCACCTGTCATATGTCACATATCATGTGATCCTGGTTTTTCCCTTCCTTTTTGCCCTCATTGTGATCATTCTTTGCCAATTTTATACCTTTGCCAAGGTATAAAAGGGTTTTCAAACTACATTTAACTGAATTTGGACATTTCCCAAACAGAGCTGGCTTTCTCTGATTGTTAACAATCTTTTCTGTCTCATTCTTCTTTTTCCCACACAGGACTCTTAACAGTTGAGTGAGTTAGTAAATAAATACAATATTATGTTATACTGTTTAAAGTCTGTCTTGAATTAGCTATTTCCTGTCCTCAAAAAGAGATAAATTCCTAAAGCAACCCCAAACTTACTTGGGAAGTGAATCGTTGATTGCTTTATTTTAATTCAGTGGGTTAATAAGACAAGATGACCTTGCTAAATCTGCATTGTACTCACTAATTAGCTAACAGCTCAGAGTCCAGGTCTTTAGAGTTTTCATTGTAAGAAAAAAATTTATAACTGATGGATGTTAACAAGACTCTTTGTGATCATCTCACAATATATAAAAATATTGGATCATTATACTTTACACTTCAATTATATCCTCATAAAATGTAAAAAAATTAGAGGTTTCTCATAAAGTACAGCAGAGTGACTGAGGAGTTTATCAGAGATGCCAGAAACTTCATATTTTGGGGGAGAAAACTGAGGGAGATCACATTTGCAAGAATCTTTAAGTCATTTTCTCACTTTATTTTTACATAACCACTAAAAGATTGTGAGGTTCAAGACCAGAACTTAAGTAGATTTACTAGCTACATAGACCCTGGAGACTAGTTACTTTTTTCCAGGGGTGTAAGATAGAATATTAAATTCAGTTAAAACCTTGTATGTAACTCAAGGTTGCACCAAGGATATGATGATTTAAGTGGAGCTTAGCAGTACGGGAAGGCTGTGATGCTATTATAATTCTCCTTGATGAAAAAAGAGAATCTCACAGCTTAGCTTCAGATCACATAGATTCAAATGTTCTGAGCTGCCGTGAAAAA
This sequence comes from Uropsilus gracilis, assembly GCA_004024945.1. Classification (NCBI taxonomy): domain Eukaryota; kingdom Metazoa; phylum Chordata; class Mammalia; order Eulipotyphla; family Talpidae; genus Uropsilus; species Uropsilus gracilis. Next base: position 22,828 of record PVHY01017242.1, read on the forward strand.
ATGGCTCACATTGCAGTGATGCCCTGCTTGTTCCTTCTTATCTGGGTTGGCAATGACAGTTTGGTTTACACTGAAGATACTTACACACACATTAGAGAATCTCAGAATTGGATTTCCTAAATTAGACACCACTGTGGTCATTCAGCCTCAGCAGAAGTCAACAGTGTGGTCACTACAATGTGAAAAGGTAGTCTCCTGACTGGGTGAGAATGTCTCCTACATTCCCTACATTCTCCTACACCCCCAGTCATCCTGCCTCTAAACTGTAAGATGCAAAGTTAAGGTACCAAACTCTTCCCCTTTATGAGACAAAAATCCCCCAGAGTCTACTCTCAGTGAGCTATAGTAGATTTCCTTCTTTGATTTATGTGGCTCCTGAAAAAAAATTATGTATCATGTCTGAACCATAGTTCCCTCAGAGATGAAATGTTCCTTTAGTATATTTATTTTATATGTGAAAGTATGTCTTTGACTCTCTTCTACTCAAGGGATTATAACCCTGAAGGAATTGTTTAGTTAAGCCAGTATGTATAGACTCAATATGTTTTAAGTTCACAGACATAGAATGTCTGTCAGTCTTTATATTCCTGAAACAGAAGCTACTTCTACTTGCAAAGAGCCAAGTTAGACTTGTCTTGATGTTTTATAGGCCTGATTATGTGTTAGAGTATAAAATAATGAAATAATTATATGGCATATAGGCATTGAATATTATGTATTTTTATGCTTATATATTCTAATTGATGCATAATTATGCATTAAAATGTGTATTGTCATAACTATTAAGTGTTGCAATTCATGTGTTGTAATCAGAAATACAGTGTAACTTATTTATAATTCTGATACAAAGACTACCTGTTAAATTCCTGAGAGGGATTATACCTATTTTACGATATGCAGATATTAGGTGTTTAATAAATATTTGTAGGTGAATAATTAAATGGCAGAAAAAGGGAAAGGGAATTTTACAACTTGGAAAAAATGCAAAGTAGAGGAAAACTTTATGGTTGCGTGAGGGTGAAGGATACAGAGAATGGAATTCAGTAATACATTTACATGATATGATGACAATTGTTTAATTGGAGAAAAATGGGGAATGTGTGCCTGTAAATTGCTTCAGGAAGAACTATTAATGCAAATTAAATACTTCAAAACTGTATCCTCATAAATTATTAATAAAAATAATCACTCTACAGAAGCAATTTTAGTTTATCAGCCATCTTTTTTGTCTGTATTTTTGGGAGATTTCAGGTTTTTTGCACTTCCAGGGCTCATAAAAGTGGTTCAGATATTGTTTCATCTACAGGTTCAAGGCAACACAAATCCCTTCCTCTCCATAAATGTCTTTCTTTGTTCTTATTTCCAGTTGAATTACTTTTTTCTTTAGGAAAAATTATCTCTTTAATTATCTTTTTTCTCATTTAATATTTAGTAGCTTTCTATTTAATACTTAAATGATGTGATTGCACATATAGATTTGTGCCACATTATAAATTTGATTTAAAAATTCCCAAATACTGCTATCTATTGTTTAATGTATTTGTCTCTAGAATATGATAAAAACTTGCATGGGAAGAACCACTAATGGATAATGGTCAGCTCTCTAGACATTTCCCTGCCCTCTGCAAACATTCCCCATCGTTTAGGCCCATGTTCTTACAGACAATATTTAAAGGATGTTAAAAATGTGGATTCCTGGACTTCCCCTTTAAAAGCTCTGATGCCGCAGGTCTGAGGCTGAGAACAGACACATGTGAACAGCACTTCATGCATTTCAGCCATGGATGAGGAGAGGACCACTCTCAGCCAGAGAAACTGAGTATGCACAGCAGGCAGGTAGGGAGAGAAGCCTGAAGCTTCCATCAGGTCAGGGGTAGGACATGATTTGGCAGTGACTAGTCACTAGGCAGAGAGTTCAGCCTGGTGAGTGGGCAGGCAGCCTGTGGAGAGGAGAGCTGGGTTGATGAAAGAAATCCACAGCACAGGAGGCATGAGGCAGTGGAGACTCCTAAGGAAACAGGAGTTCTGGCTAGAGAGGAAGGAGAACAGAGAGAACTGCAGTGTGGATGCCAGGCTCTGACAAGGGAGCATGCCCGGTCAGGACAAGTGTAGCAAAATGATCAGGCGAGGCAGGCCTAAAACATGCTCATCGTCCGCATAGCCTAGCAGGCACCATCACGTTTGCTCTGGGAGGGTAAAGTCAATGAGCATTGCATTCCCAGCATCTGGACTATTGTAAACACTTACTAGATATTTGGAGAACTGGATTGGATTGGCAGGAGCAGCTGCCATACAAGAGCTCAGATCTAACTGATTCCTATCAAGTATCCTCATTAGGATGAACATGTTATATACATATAATCATCTGTAATGAAGAATTGAGTATAAGCAGATCAAAAGGAGTGACTTTGAGCTATCTGCCAAGATGGTAATGATATTTAAAAAGTAGCACCCAACCTCTGTATATGATGGTATTCCAGACAGAGTTTTACTGGTCATCTTTCAAAATGAAGCAAAGACACTTCAGAATCTTTACATTTAGACTGTTTTTTTTTTTTTTTTTTTTTTAAGTACAAAGCGATCCCTCCTGATCATTTGGGAAAGCGTGTGCAGTCAAGAGAACCAACCACATTAAAGGCAGTAAATGACTCTCCAAGAATGTGCAAGTGTGCGTTACTATGACAACTGCTGGGTTTTATTGAACAGAAAGCAGACAATCAATTGGAAGCCATTGGAAGAACCTGCATGGGAGCATAAAATATCTGCCTCACCATTTCATCTGCATCTATGTACCACATAACAAAGGTCTATTTGCATTAGTCAGCAGAGTTTTTGATGCCTCTCCACCATTCTGATACATCTTCCATAATCTGGTCTTCTCAATACCCAAGTCATTTATTAGGGTAAAATGTTTAGCCTGTTACCTGCTGTTGGATACTATCACAGGCCAGACTGGGCTCATGCTGTGAAATGAGGAACACCTCATTTTACTACCTTATCTGTCCCCGGAAAACTGGAGACAGGATACCTCTGAAGAGTGATAGTGTCTCCATCCCTCCAATATTTACCTAAAAAAAATTCCTTAAAGATATAGCAACCAATTTATGAGTGATTCCCCTGACCTATTACCTTACAAAAACCAATATGTTACCCATTTTTATTACATCCTTGCCATTTGCCTTCCTGTAAAATTCCTCATAAATTGTGCTTTCTATGCTATAAATACCCCTTTCCTTTTACAAATAAACCTGTCGTCTAGTCCATTCCAGTCAATCCTTAGCTGCCGTAGCTAAGCCATCTCTCTCATTGTCCTTTATTGTACCCTGAGTTTGACTCTCAATACCTGCCTCTACATTAAACCATCCTTGGCCCACCTCATTAAACCATCCTCCCACCCCACCCCTCCTGTCACAGACCCTGAAGAAATTACTGGAAGAGAAGAGATGTTCTCAGAAAAAAGCCCTTCAACCCTCACCCAGGTGTCCTCCCTTGCTTCTCTCACAGATCCCTCATTCTCTGTTATTGGAATCCTAAGAGAATGAGGAAAGGCAGCCAAGTTTTTAAGACTTTTTAAAAAATCAATGACAGATGAGATTGGGTGCATTTAGGGTGGTATGGTCATAGACTAAAGTCTACAGCACCCGGTATTCCCAGGCCTGACCCTGCTTAGTATATATACACAATGGCGTATATATACACAATGGAGTATTACTCATCAATTAAAAATGACAAATTTGATGAATTTATGGAAACATGGATGTACCTAGAAGAAATACTAGCTAGCAGAAACAAGTCAGAAAGAAAAAGACAGAAACCAAATGGTTTCACTAATATATGGACAGCCAAATGAAAGTACACAACTCGGGGAGGGGACCAGCGGTCAGTGAGGGGAGGTGGTTGTGGGTGACCCCCAGGGATCAAAATTATGTGAAATATATATATCTATATAAATAAATTATTCAATTAAAAATACAAAAAATGAATGACAGATAAATGGAATGAGATGATAATGGCTGATAACGGAAATGAGGTGATAATGGCTGAAGAGCAGTCAGGGTGACCAGACTGATGGAGGGACTCCCCACGATGGCTTGAAGAACGTTAGCTAGAGGGACTCTTGTCCTCCTCAGTCTTTAGTCAACTTCAATAATCTCTTTAGGAAACAGTTGAATTTTCAGACTTGACTATGCATCCTTCTATGATGAGCTCACTAGTATAAACCAGTAAGTCTTGCAGGCTCCCTGCCTCCTCAGTCTGTGCTGTGACTACCAGCAGATTAACCCCAAAGCACCTCCTTTGTAGCAATATTGTCAAATTGTAGGTTGAGGCCTATTATTGGGCCATAGGATAAATGTAGTATGTTGAGGCCATGGCTATAAAACATACAAGTAAAAACAGGACAGAAAATAGAAGTCTCATCTAATAAGGGGAACTGTGTTTGGTGAGAATTTTTATTTCATTGTCTCTTTATATAGCCACTGGAACCATGGATGGCATGGATTTCTCACTGTAGGTTCTGACCAAGAAGGCTGAAAAGAAAGACTCTTCCCTGCTAAGACTCTCCATGATCTCTGTGAAGGAAAACAGGAGTAAAGAAAGAAATTGGGGGACAGGGACTGAGAAAGAAAAGGCGTCTTTTTGGTTCTAGGTTTGGAATTGTCTCCGATGCCACTCTACACTTCCACAGCTGCTATACCTGAGTCCAGCTTTTCTTCTGACCTTCCTCTCAGGGATCTGCTCAGTGTCCTTTATTTATGATAGATTCTGTCCTCTTTGGAGCTGTCATAGTCTCCTCTCCGTTGGGAATCATTCAAGCCTTAGCTAGTCATTTAGCCCAAATTATCTGTCTCCTCTGATCACTCACCTCATCTTAGGAGTTCTGCTCACTTCCACACTTTTTCTCTGCAGGTGTCTTCTCTGCACTGTGTTTTATCTGCCCCCTCCACCACTCCACTCCTGTACCACCTCCTGGCACCTCTCTTTCCATGTCTGCCTCCCCTTTCCAGTTACTTTCCTCTTGGCATCTGTTGCATTATCTTCTCCTTCTAACCCTGCTTTTGTTCTTTTGTTAATCTGCTTTCTTGTTTATATCTCTAGGCTTCCGATTCACTTGACAGCAACTGGGATTATGGATCTCATATTTCCTGTCTTCTGTGAGGTCCAGCAGAGCACAAGGAGCACAGATGATGCTCAGGGAAAATGCTCGGAATTAATAAAGATCCCCTCCTTGACCATGACATGCCCTGCGACAATTTTCTCTTTAGATATGATGCTTTGGGTTTAAAATTGTTTTACTATACTAAAGCTGCTTCCTAAGTGTTGCTGATTAGTTAATATTATCTACAAGGACTTGATAAAGTAGACTTGGGTTCTGAAACTCATTCTTGAGAAATGAGGAGATGGAATCTCAAAGGGGTTTCTGACATTCTTGTGAACAGTGGCACTAGAGTCAGACTTTTTACTGTGACCTTTTCTGTGTCATTATCCATCTATAAAAGTTGAGGACAATAATCACACAATAAAATAAAATGCTTGCTCAATGCAATCATTGTGTATGAAGAATAAAACCATCCTAAGAAATAGCAGGCAAGACATATCCTCTGTTTACCATGAAATAAGAATTTGCAGACTTTTTACTAGATCACTATACTTGCTGGCTGCGTTGCTTTTGGTAATTGTTCTTGGATTTTAATAATGTCACACACAGTAGAAGATCCACTTACCGAGGAGGAATTGGTTTCCATTGTCAGGTTGACAAACTTATTTAAGCCATTAAAGCAATTAGCTTGGTCTCTTACAAAAAATTACCAATTTCTAATTATTGTCAATATGTTCATTGTTGCTTACCGAGCTGCTCTCCTAAATGTTGACCCCTCTCAGTTGAGATGACCCGCTCATCTTCCATGTCACATTTGTTCCCAACCAGTATAACCTGGGCATTATCCCAAGAGTATGTTTTGATTTGAGTTGACCTAAAAAAAAAAAAAAAAGTTAAAAAATCATCAGTGTAAGGCAGAACAGCAAAAATTAAAGAAGAAAAATTCTACAGAGAATAGTAATAGCAAAAAATGAAGCCTAAATGCCTGACATTTAGAATTAGTTCAGGGCAACTGCATCCTTCAGGTTCTCATCAGGGACTGCATGAGTCAAAAATCAAGGAAGCAAGAGTACTGTATTAAATCGTTTGTATCAGGTGAATTTAATACTATCACTGCTTCTTCCTTCCCTAGTTCCACCCTTCTTTAGGCAGTATCTTTGTAGTAGACAGGTCAACCATCCCAGTTTGCCTAAGAAGTTCCCCGTTTCTCCAGTAAAAGAGCTATGTCAATGAAACCCAGAACTGTTGGCCATAGTTATAGGCTGTGACACAAAAGCACTTTTTCCTTTTTAGTACTTAAAAAGTCAATGCAATTGGAGCCTAGAAAAACAAGTAATGATATAGGGAAAACAAACAAAAGGCCAAGAGGAAAAGTCAAAGCAAACCAACAACCAAACTAAACCACACAGCTGGGGTAGGGAGATGGTTAGGAGCAGTCAGGAAGGTGAAGAACACAGAGGACAGCAATGATGGTCCACATGTGAGAAGGTGGTAGGAGAACCCCAGGGAATACTAAGATGTGAAATATACATATATAAATAAAATTATTTAATAAAAACTAAAAATTAAAAAAAAATGAGTCATTGTAACAAATCTACTCAGGCCTTATATTTCATAGAGAAAGACAACCAGATTAATAGAAAAAGTACGATACAATGGGCAATGCTTTAAGTTACTATAAATAAGAGATCTAGAATTCAGATTAAGTTTCCAGTATGGCCTGTGACTCCCATAACCAAGTTTTGACTTTGAAACTTAAGATAAATAGTTGATACTTGTCAGAATTGATCTTATTCCTTTGTATGTTACAGTAATTTAAACCCTGAATGGAGATATTACCATCATGTCCATTTTACAGTTGAGGAAGATGAGGCATAGAGAGACTAAAAAAATTTATGCAAGGTCCTCAGCTTGTGGCAGCTTGTCTGGAAATCAAACCCCCCAAAACAGTTAAGCTCTTGTCTCTGTTCTTTAGTGTGGCCTCACGGTACTCAGGAAGAGTATGAAAAGAGACTCGTGCATTTGTTGTCATCGCAGAGGAAGTAGAAAGGAAGCTACATTCTTTAATCTTTTTTCTTTTTGGGTCATGTTCTTATTTGGGAACAACTAAAGATAGGCGGATCAATAAATGGTTAGGGAAGAAATATTGAACTATTGGAAAGCTAAACAAATGAAAGTTTACAGGAAGAGACTTGTATAGTTTCAAAAAGATAAGCTTTTGAATGTTCTTACTGGCAATAGGAAAGTCCTTCAATATTATTAAATAGAAAAGTGATGAGCTGTTTTGAACTTAGAGAGAATAAAAGCAACCAGCATCAGGAAGCTCTCAGTGAGATGTGATCACCGTTTCTCCCTACTGAGGAGAGAGCCATGACGTAGATAAATAAGCACAAGTGTTCAAATCAGACTAAAATTTCTGGTGAAATATACTTTTGGTTCCACTTAAACATTTCAGGGGCACAGCTTATTTTTATCAGAGTAAATTGGGGATGTGAGCTTTCTAATTCCAATACCGAAGTTAATAATATTGCTCTAGCAACTTTTAAGCAAGTATCCATCAACTGGGGAAATAAAGGAAGAAGATTTTAATTCCTTACTGTTCCTTTACTTTAGCTTATGTACATGAAAAAATGATGGGTTCATATTGAATTAAAATATAAACATGCCCTACAGTGGATATGTCTTAAACCTCAAGTGCTATCAGCTTTATAAAGAAATTTCAGAAGTTGTTTTATTTTTTTTAAGTACTATTTAGCTATAAAACAATGAACTCTTGCCACTGTGAAAATGTGGATGGTATTGTGACTTGTGGGCTGCTCGATAAGACACAGGACTTTGAAGTTCAAAGCTGCAGGTTTATTACTGGTGCACCAGGGTCCCCGAGCCAAGGTGGCAAGAGAGACCCCGAGCAGTCTCTGTTGCAAACTTTCATAGGGCAAAACCACCACTGCCCCTTATTGTGAAGCAAACATGCAGGTGTGGGATACTTCCCATAACTACAGGACATGTTCCCACATGCCCATAATTGTGGGACATATTCCTGTAACTGTGGGTTTCCAATAATGCTGACATCCATCATCTATCAGGAGGACAATGCTGCCATTCATCGTCTGTCAGGTGGAAAATGCTGGTGTCCATCATCTAGCAGGTGGACAAGATGGTTGTCAGGAACAAGCGGAGGCAGAAACAGGATTTTGGACCAGCCAGCCATGGTGGGTACTTTCCACAGAGGGCAGGGAGAGGACACCGACTTCGAAATGGAGGTTTTAAACAAAATGGAGTTACTTTGGTTAGTCTGTTCCCAACAGATGATACTGAAGGGAATAATGCTAAATGAAATAAATCAAAGGGGCTCTGAATGTGATTTAAGGGTTTCATTAGAAGGCTTTTAAAATTATCTGTTTCTACAGGTCCTATAAGGAAAGATCTGGTCTATGTCTAGAGGTCCTTCGTAGAGAGCCCTTCTGCTAATGAAGCAGAAAAATCAACTGAAAAATCAACTCCAACTGAAAAATCAAATACCCAGAATGAGGTTTCCATGGAGAGCATCATCATTGTGTGTGGAAGGGTTTTACAGAGGACAGAAGCTTGGGAAAACTCAGCAGTCTTCTGATCTAAGCCAGTTCATCCTTCTGTACCCCATGACTGTGTAGACCTAATTTGGGGTATGTCTTTAGGTGAAACAATTCTCCTGGCTGACTTGTACCCTTCAATCAATTTAATGAAGTTCTTGTTTCTTTTATTAAATATGTATGAGCATCTCAGTGCTGATGACAAATGATCCATCAGGACTTTGGTTATGGTGATCAATTATACACTTATATATACACAACATTTCCTGTTGCCTAACAGTATCTATCTATCTATCTATCTATCTATCTATCTATCTATCTATCTATCTATCTATCTATCTATCTATCTATCTATCTATCTATCTATCTATCTATCTATCTATCTATCTATCTATCTATCT
>PVHY01017243.1:0-31833 GCA_004024945.1 Uropsilus gracilis
CACCCCCACTTCCACACCTTTATATTAAAGACAAGAAAGAACTAGTCACAGCTGCTACACTTGGGAAGGGTTACCGAAAAAAGAAGTGAATTCTTTCCTGCAAAGCTGAGACCAAGCCTCAGGGAACTGGGTGATCTGCTCCCCGAGTTGGTGATGATATTAATGATCTCGTTGGAGATTTACCAATCCACATATTTAATAAACTCACTGCTTCCTAAAAACAACTGTTTAAAGAAGGGCACCCCCATGATGCTCCTACCACCAGCCACCACCACCATAGCCCACAGTGCTTCCTACCCTCCTGCAGGGGGGAAATCCTATAGACAAACCGTAATGCATGTCATCTCAGTAAAAAAATAAAAATTAAATTAAAAAGGGGGCCCATCTCTGTCATCTCATTGCTGGGCCCTGAGAGCCTTATAGGGCAGATGGGCTGCTGGACTGGAAGACGGGGAGCCATCTAAGGTAAAATTAACGGACTCATTCTAGAGATAGAAAGGGGGGCGTCTCCAGCTCAGGTACTGGCTGTTGTCATTAGAGCTGAGTGGGGGTGTAAGTGTGAATGTGCATCCTCACATTGCTGCTGGGAGAGATAGCTGGTAAATAGGTGGGCAAGGAGGCCTCCTGATAAGTGTGTCCACACAAGGGGAATGAAATGTGTTGCCATGACTTCATCGTTGAACAACACAGTGTGAGGCAGCCCTTAGGTTGGTGGCTTTTGGGTGCAGCTGGAATGACCGAGCAGCCAGGCTAGAAGGCCAGTACTCCAGGAGGGCCCCTGCAGGAGCACACACCTGAGGCAGGAGCAAGGTTGTGATGTTTGAGGGAGAGCAGGCCTAGGATGTATTTGCAGTTGAGAGCGACGGGCTCCCTGTTTGAGTATATCAGATTTATGTTGCTGACATGGACATTTCCCCTTCAGAAAAGAATGCTTTCTCCAAGGCAAAAATCTCATGAGGACAGAGTGGACATCATTTTTCCAGGGGTAATAGTTTACCATATTAGCTATTGCTTGAAGTTGTGAAAGCCTGGGCAGATCCTTTTTCATAATACACAGTGACAGCCTGGGCTACAGCAGGTGGGTGAGTTGGGCTTGACGCCACCAGGTGGCGCTATAGACTCAAAAAAGGGCTGTTTCTGGCAGAAACAAAACCAGGAACCCAGGTCTTTGCTTTTTTGAGGAAAGAGGAGTTTCTTATATACCTCGGTCTCTTGTCAGAGAACACAAGTTCTGTACTATCTGTATTGTCTGGTGACCCTAGTCCCCTCAGCCAGGAGTTTCTCCCCAGAAGACACAGGAGTGGAAAGAAGGGGAAGGTGAGTGAAAATGGTCCTTCCTAGTCCCTGATAAAAGGTTTGTCTGACATTAAAGGGCGTGAAGTTTGGCCACACCACCAACTTTGTGATGGACGAAGCATTATCCCTGAGAACAATTTAGGAGCCAGAGCAGAAGAAGGAAAAATGCAGGTGACATGAGTCCTTAACAGATCCTGCCCGTGTCAATGTGAACATTACCTCATTTTCGTTTCACAATTTCTGAGGTAGGACTAGTGATTGACCCAGTGTACAGAAGGTATGAGGGAAGTCACCCAGAATCACAGATTTAAACTCCTACATTGACCGCAAAAGCCAGAAAAGTATCTGCTCCATGTGAAAACAAAGACTAACTGGGTTTTTTGGAGGACAAGTGAGTGCAGGCTATGAAGACTATGCTCCAATTCCTAATACTGTGCTGAGACTTGGCTTCCATTTAGCTTCCCTGTTTACCAAGAATTATTTTTGTGCCCCCACATATTGATTAGATATATCCCACTACTTAGTAGGTCAGTTTTTTTTTCATTAAAGTTTAAACTTTAAAATGTCTAATTGTGGTAAAATACCCAGAATACAGAATTTGCCTAAATTTTATTATTATTATTTTATTTTGTTCTTTAGGTCACAACCTCTGTGTTCCTTCCCCCCCCCCACCTCCCTCCTCCAGAGCTCTGGTGCCCCTTCCATTCTCTCACACCCCACTCTTTGTTGTTTATTAGCTGTGCTGAGTCCATTAGTCTCTTTCCTATGTTAGTGCCTTTTCTCTGGGTGAGGGACTGCGTTGTTGGGTCCAGGCGAACCTTGCTGTTAGATTTTCAGTCTTAAGTTTGCGTTGGGTGGCCAGGTTATATTCATTTGTGATCTGTCCGTGTTTTCTTGCTGCAGGCTGTCTTGTCTAAGATTTTCAGTCTTAAGTTTGCGTTGGGTGGCCAGGTTATATTCATTTGTGATCTGTCCGTGTTTTCTTGCTGCAGGCTGTCTTGTCTAATCCCATATTCATTGCTTTGCTGCTTTTCCTCATGGCTCTGGTGTCATATTTAGGGGATCTTGCCAGCGTTATTCAAAAAGTTTCTCTGTGAATTCAGGCATCTGCGAATGGCCTTTGAAGATCATCTCCTCTGTTTCAGTTTGCAGTTTTGATGTGGGACCCATTACGCCATCTTTGGTCATCCTCTCCTCTCCCGTAATGAGGGGAGGGTGTGTTGCTCTCCTTGAAGATATCTCCAAAATGAAGTCCTGGATCTTCTTGGCCCAGTGAGCGCAGAAGTGCACATGGTGACTTCATGCCTCTTTGGTTGTTTTTCTAGTCTCGCATGCACTGGTCCTCTCCGTTGTCCATCTGCTGTGTCCAGTTCAGGCCTGTGGACTGGACTTTTGCATGGTCCCTCACCCGTTCTATGTTGGGGTTGGTGTTGGGCCTATTCTGGGTACTCTGAAGTTTAGCTGGTATAAGAGAGAAATGGAAGGGGCCTTCCTACCTTCCTCCTCCGCCCCCTCCCCTGCTGGCCTGCATGCTGGAAGCTCCCAGCGCAGGGACGGGCCTGGCCAGACCCCCATTCACATTCCCAGGCCCCTGGGTTAGGCCTCTAGGCTAGGGTTGGGGGGGCAACACGGCACTGCTGAGCCGGGCTGTAAGTGGCTGCTGACCAGGCAGCCACTTATTGGTGGGTGGGGTCTGCTCCCCCACCCCATCCCCCCTTCTGGGGAACTCACCTGAGAAGCCTGACCCCCCTCGCTCTCCGCTGGCAAAGGAGCTCCGAGGGCCAGGGACCCAGGCTGCAGACTGCCGAGTGGCTGTCTCTGCCTAAATTTGTCTTTTTTTTTTTTTTTAGGGTAGGTCTCACTATGTTGCCCGAGGTAGTCTCGATCCCACGGACTCAAGCGATCCCCAGCCTCAGCCTCCCAGGTAGCTGGGATGACAGGTACCCGCCACTGTGCCTAGCTGCTTTTTTGAGACCAGGTCTCGCTATGTTGCCCAGGGTAGTCTCGAACCACAGACTCAAGTGATCCCTGGCCTCTTGCCTCCCAGTGCTTGGATTACAGGTGCATGCCACCATGCCCGGCTGCCTAAATTATTTTTAAGCATAAATTTAGTAGTATATATATAACCCTCTTGTTGTAGCCGCTAGCAAGTGCCACAGCCATCCATGATCATGGACAACAAAACTGAAGGTCCCCTTTGCACAGCCACTAAGGGATGGATTTGGACTTGACCAGAGGCAGCTTCAGCTCAGAACTCATGCCTAGTATAAGCATGATGCGCTGCACTTCATTAGCAGACTTGAGGAATGCTTTTTGAGCAGAATTTAAATGATATCTGAGTTACAATTTAGGAAGAACAATAATATGTTACGGTGTAATCAATGTGGTGAGTCATGGGAGCGTCGCCAAGAAAATACTTTAAAAATGTTAAAGCAGAGACCAGGGAAGGAAGAATTAGCAAGTACATTTTAGAAGAGGAATGAGGCTCTGTCCATGGGGCTTCAGTGGGAAGGAATAGTCCAGGCACAGGAAGGTAGAGTTTCATTTAATCTATGTAAAGCAATTTCTTTTTTTGAGACTAGGTCTCACTATTTTTGCCCATGGAACCACAGGCTCAACGTTGCCCGGGGTACCACAGACTCAAGCAATCCCCAGCCTCAGCTTCCCAGGTAGCTAGGATTAGGGGCATGCACCACCACGCCCAGCTATTTTTTTGGGACTAGGTCTCACTGTGTTGCCCGGGTGGGACTTGAGCCACCATCCCCAGTCTCTGCCGTGACTCCATAAACTGTCGCTTACAGGCACGTGCCATTGTGCCACTGTAAAATGATTTTTTAACACCAAGACAAGAGTGGCAAGTAATCTGGGCGATCAATCATCAGAACTGCTGTAAAGGAGATTCCTGGGTGTGTGGGGACAGGAAAAGTGGATGCTATCCAAAGTCCTTTTAGTGACAGTCACATACACATCTATGCTTTGTGTATATGAGGGTTGAAGGAGCTGACAAATTTTGGTTGAGATCTCAGTGACTGAAAGACTAGGAAGATTACGGGGAAGGTTGTTTGTAGAAAGAAGAAGAATCTGGTGTTTTAGACAGATTTGGTTTTTGGCAGAGCAGGAGGAGAGTTTTTATTTTTCAAAGAATTTCTGATGTCTGTGGGAGGCATAAAGAAAGGCTAGGAAATAGATGAGAGAAGAGGGCATGGCAGGAAGGAGGCTCAGCCTGGGCGAAGGCATGGAGGCAGGACTGGGTTTCATGCTCCCAAACAGCCCCATGACACACCACAGAGGCCTGGAAGGAAATGCTTGCAGACACAGCAGCCCGCTGCCATGGGCACCCTGCGGTCGTCCACTCTGCCGTTTCCCTCTCTGATGGTATCTGTTACTCTGAAGTTTTGAGTTTCCCACCTGGGCTGAGAGCTGCCAGGGGCCTGCCCTGGTTAGAGGAGAGATTCCTGGGTGAGCAGACCAGGGAGCTGCCCAGCGCAGGGGATCTCAGGCCATGGTGGCCTTGGAACCTGATCAAGGCAGTAGGGGTTTCATTCAAGCAATCATAGCATTGGAGCAAGGGAGGACCTGGGTAAACCCAGGTTTTAAGGCAGTAACGCCGTGATGGCTTTCTAGTTGACCTGGGGTCTACAGCCATACCACCCTGAACGCGCCCGATCTCGTCTAGTTGATCTGGGATGGGGAAGGTGGGAAGGAGGGTGTTGCAGAGGATAATCAGATGAGCCAGGTGTTGTGGTTTCTTATCCATACAGTTTGCACAGGTTGCCCCTTTAGACCGAATCGTCCTTACCTGTCCCGCTGCCATCCATCTTCATGAACTCCCCTCACCCTCCTGATTCAGCTGAAGGCTCTGGTTCCCTAAGAAACCCTCCAAGGCTTGCGCACCCCCCCCAGCCCTAGGCATGGCACCCCCGTAGCTCAACCCACACAACTGCATTTAGTTTTTTAAATAGGACTATCTCCTTTCTAACAGGGACTTAAGGGCTGGAATTGTGCTGAATCTATTTTTGTAAGCTTAGGGCACAGCAGGCAGTCAATCGATGCTGAGTAATAGAGAGATGAGGGTCCGGATGAATGAATGAGTGAACAGACAAATGAACAAATGCATGTACACATGCACGCATGATATGATGACAACCCTGAGTAGTTGCCTAACATACGTGTACAAGCAAAGAGTGGGAAATGTTAAAGCTCCTCCTCTTCCAATTCTGACTTCTCTGAGCAGCACTGGCTGGAGCCCTCTTTGCGCTGGATCTTTCTGGATGACAGGGAGCCTGCAGTGAGGAGTGAGCAGAATGCTGAACCTGCCCTTGACTGCAGCAGGTCTGACAGCCGCTCCTCCCAGAGGACCCAGAGCTGCAGGTGTATCTCAGTGAAATTGGTTTTTTTATATGAACTAAATGCTTCCTGCCGAGGCCAAGGCCCATGTGAGTTTCTGACCTTTACACTAGTAATTTTCTTTAGGAAAACAAAGAGAAATCATTCTCTGTATAACATGTCATCTGTACTTCATATATGTAAATCAGCGTTTAGATACTGCACCATTTTTACATTTTTTCGAGCTTGTCACACACCTGAACCTCCGAGAGGAGATTTTGATTTGCATCTGCTAGTGCCTGTGCTTTGTCCGATGGATATTCTTCAAGCCCAGAAACTGAGGTCAACATTTGCACCTTTTCCTCTCTGGGAAGAAGCAGAACATCAAAGAGAAGAAAACTCAAGGCTGGAGTTGACCTTCACCAGCACATATACAATTGTTTCCCCAGTTATTAGTTTTCCCCTGTCTAGGGTAGGTCAGTTGATGAAATGGCTGAGCACTTATATGCCTGCTTTGCTAATCCTTAGCTGTGCAGCCTTGGACCAGTTACTTAACCTCTCTGAGCCTCAATAGTCTCTTCTATCAGACTAAGGTCATGTTAGTACCTACACAGAAACAGTGTGTGACAGGTACTTCATAGAGTGTGCTTCATAGTACTCAAAGCTTTTACCTCCCTCCTGAACCTCCTTTCCTGGCCACTGCCTCCCATGTTGGTGTCTGTCCCACAAGCCAGATGTAGCTGTTCTAGTCATCACAGCCTAATGACTAAAAAGCTGAAAGACTTGTATGTTACAAAATCCCCTTCAATCCAGAACAAAATCCCTTAAGTGGAACATAATGAGGTTTCTAAGTGGATCTGCAAACTGGTTTCTTTTTAACGCTTGTCAAAGATGAATCATGGCATGTGGGATTCTCTTACAGTGACTTCAGTTTTCCCTGCTCACCCAGGGTCCATCAAGGGCACAAGAAACCTCTCTGTGACATTATCCTTAAAAGGCTGGTGTAAAGCCTCCTAAATCCACATCTTCTTATGAGAGCTGTCTCGTTCCTCTATCCTCCTGAACACCACTGACCTTATTTGTGATTTCCGGCGAAGCAAAATGAAGACAAGATGAGATGTCACCCAGCCCTGTGGCGCCTGGGACCGTCACATACACACAGCACAACAGTGGCTTGAGATCATAAAAAATGTACCACCTAAAGACTCTCAGTAAATATTTATCGAATGCATTACAGTGAAGGCTGCAGTCCTTAACTGCAGCCTTCTCTGGAAAAGCAATTATTTCCCCAGTCAAGTAAGTCAGTTTCTGTTTATCTTCTGTATAATATAATTTTTAAACCAAGATCTGTGATAGTTTCCCTTTATGGTGGTTAATGCTCAGCAATCCAATTACTTTGGATTTATTCCATTTGGCATAATCTCTTAAATTGGATTTTTGCTTCTTTGCCCCCTGATAACTCACCCAAGCATCTATTTTATGACTGCTGTGTGTACAGCAATACCTGGAGCAGTATGCTTATGACTCAATTCACTCCTTTGTGTCCCCATTTATATGCTCGGGCAAAGCTGGCACAAACCTTCCTTGGCGAGTGAGATGGATGCCTTATCCAGCCTTCCTGGCTGCCAAATACTCTCCACTGACCAAGACTTTGCTCAAAGAGTATTCCAGGCATTCCTGAGCAAGCCATCAGCGACTGCCCCATGGGAACTAACTCCTCAACTCTGATTTGGCAGGGTTGTTGCTGTTGTTTCAAGATACAACCCCAGCTGCCATGGTTGCCTGCTGGGTGAGCTAGCCTACTTTCTGTTCCTGCCCCTGGCTTCCTCACCATCTGACCAATTCTCTCTTTCAGTCAGGGCCCAGAGGTCAAGTGGAGCCCAGGACAGTGCACCAGTGTCCCTTTGAGAGGGCAGCAGTCAGGGCCAGCACAGGCTCCAGAAACAGGCCCCAGCTACAAGGAAGGCAAGCAGTCTGGTCTTCCCAGACTGCTTCATTTCCTCAGCAGCGAAGCAAGGGTGATAAAGAGAACTTATCTTGCAAGGTAGTTTGACAAATAAAAGGTAACTGTACTGGCACTCTCTTTCTTTGAACCAGCTAGACTTTATTCTCTCTCTCTCTCTCTCTCTCTCTCTCTCTCTCTCTCTCTCTCTCTCTCTCTCATACACACACACACACAAACTGAAACCCTCCTAATTTTCCTGTCTCTTCTCATTGTTTCCCATGGACCTTCCCTCTCTGCCAAATTCTTTTCCCAGCTGGCATGTTCTCATGGTGTTAGCCATTCCCTTCCCATATTGCCCCCCCCCCCCCGTTTTGTCCTACTCTGCGAGATGGGAAGGTGAGGCCACTAGGGTTTGCCCTAAAGCTTTCAGAACCCACAAGACCAAAGCCAGGGGAGAAATCGTAAGGCTCAGTGTTTTCCAGGACACTGGTGCCATGTCCTGGGGCTGCAGAGGTTGTTGACTCTCAAGATGACTCAAGATCATGGGACACCTCTCTTTCCATTTCCATTGTGCCCTTTCCCATGTAGACTTTGGGTCAGTAGTCTGGGCAGGATGGACAGGAGGACAAGTGATCCCAGTAAATCTTGGAATGTCCTCCTTTTGCAGCCTCTGCCCATTCACTCACTCATCCAACTAGTGTATCA
This sequence comes from Uropsilus gracilis, assembly GCA_004024945.1. NCBI lineage: Eukaryota > Metazoa > Chordata > Mammalia > Eulipotyphla > Talpidae > Uropsilus > Uropsilus gracilis. The sequence continues at coordinate 8,273 of PVHY01017243.1, forward strand.
TGAGCACCTACTCTGTATCAGGCACCTTATATGTGCCAGACCTGGGGACTGTGCTAGGGGCATGAAATTGAACAAAAGGACAGCCTCTGGCCTGATGGAGCTCAAAAGCTTGTGGAGGGACATTTCTAACCCAACATGGTCCGTGCTCTGATTGGAGCCCAGAATGCTCTGCCTAAGGGTGCTGGGGTTCCCCTAAGCCAGGGAGGGTTCCCAAAGGCCCATCAAACTGCTTCAAACTTAAGTCATAGCCCTCTTATCTCTTGGAGGTGCTTGACTCAGAGGCTTCCAACAGAGACATTGCCCAAAAACTCTTGCAGATACTGCTTGGATCCTGAGGCAAGCCCAGCAGTTCCTGTATGTTACGGAAGCCCAGTGGGTCCTGAGAAAGAAGCCTGACATGCAAGCAAAGTGTGCAGGACAGTGCCTGACCCAAAACAGCCCAGAGAAGAGGGTAAAGGGAATTTTTTTTTTTTTTTTTTTTGAGACTAGGCCTCGCTATTTTTGCCTGGGGAACCGCAGGCTCATGTTGCCCGGGGTACCACAGACTCAAGCAATCCCCAGCCTCAGCTTCCCAGGTAGCTGGGATGACAGGCACACGCCACCACGCCCAGCTATTTTTTTGGAACTAGGTCTCGTTATGTTGCCCGGGTGGGTCTCGAACCTGCAGACTCAAGCAATTCCCAGTCCCAGCCGCGCTTCATAGACTTGCACTTAAAGGTACGTGTCACCATGGCCAGTTCCAGGGAACTTTTTTTTTACATAGGTTTTTAGCCAAAAAAGAGTGAGGTCTTGGGAGGTGTTGGGGGTGAGGAGGAAGCTTATACAATTAGACTGCAGTCACTAACCAGTCCTACAATCCACTTAGGAGAAGGTGGGAAGAGACAATAGCACATGAGAGAAGGCAGATGATGGGGACCCAAGAGACAGGCATGGTTCCACATCCCTTTGGTCATTGGGTTCCCAGAAAGGATCATGAATCTTTTACTTGTGGTAATTTCTTGCAGTTTTGTTTTTGTAATAAAATAGAGATAACTGGCCTTTTTATAGCAAGTTTTTCTTTCTTTTCCTCTTAGCTCTCTTGTTCGCTTCTTTATGTTTTCCTGTCCCCAACATCCTCTTCCTACTTTATTCACTCAAAAGTAAAGCAAATTAAAGGCACAAAAATTCTCTTGTAAAGAGGCATCTTGATCCATCAGCTTTAAGCAAAAGGAAATTTGCATCTCTTCAATTCCTCCTAATTATTCATTTCCTTTCTCTTCCCATCTTGATAATAATGATTGCATGAGTAGCTTTTCCCTAGATAAGAACTTGAAACTGAGAGGCTGCCAGCAGTGACTCAGCTTTCCTTGTGAATTGTGACCCAGGGTTCCTGAGAGCTGTGACTGTGTGGGGCTGCAGAGAGAATAATAGTGAAGGACGGAGCCTCATCCCTTTGAGAGCTTGTTGTCATGTTTTTGTTGTTATATTTGTATTTAGCACAGTATGTTTGGTGTTAAGTGGAGATATAAAAAGTTGGAAGTCAATAATAACAATCCCTTGTATTTGCAGTTTGTGGTCTATGAATGGGTGTCAAACACATTTACGGCTGTGAAGTTAAATGACCTCATCAAGTGGCAAATATTAGATTTTACTTTCCTAAAAGGCAGCTCCCAACTGCCTTGATCAAAGGGAAGTCACAGACCAACCCTGCCCCTCCCTCCAACCCCCGACTGGAGCCCTACAAGCTGTTGTCATGGTAACATTATGATTCAGTTCATTTTTATCTTATAATTTTTTAGATGAATAAGAATAAGGGCTTTTATTTGTACGACTGAGGAGGGGCAGCTCTTTTTTGCTTTCATCAGAGCAGTTCCTACCATTTGTCTAGGGGGCTGAAATTGGGGGTGTACATGACCCCACAAGCCCTCTGGATTGAGCCGCTTTTAGTTACCATGTCTTCAAACTCATCTGCATTAAATGGTGAAACTCCACTTCTTATATGGATTTTCTAGTGGCCAGGGACTTGAATTGGCCCTGCATAGCAACCTCAGTGACATGCTCTTTGTGCTGCAGCTTAATGGGATGGACATGATGGCCATCTCCAATGAGACCCAGTGGACTGTCCCTGGAGCTGCCGAAAGGCACCTCACATTCCTGTACAGATCCTGTCAGCCCCAGCACCAGTTAATAAACTATGTGGGTGACATGAAACAGAGGAAACTGCACTAGGCTGTGAGGGCCACCTTTGCCACAACTCTCCATGTGTCCTCACTGGCACAAATATGGGTAGCCTCCACACTTCAGAGGAGAGCTGCTCCTTTTCATCTGACCACATGGCCACAGAGTAGGAGCATGTCCACATTGCCTTCTTCCACTCCTGGTCAAAGCTGGGAATCTTGGCATCAGCAGGTAGGTGATACCAGGATCTCCAGTGGTGCACAGAAGGCAAAGACCACCTCATTTTTAAAAACTAGAACTTAGTGATGGCAGTTCCCAAACATTGTCTCTGACTCAAGCCTGTCTCCAGCAGGGAATATGTAGATACAATTATTTATTGAGCATTTCTCTGTGATGTCTCTTATTCACCTCAAACTCAACCTGTCTAAAACCAAATTAGCATTGAAACCCTGTCCTACCAGTCTCCCAAACTACAAGGTTGGCAGACATCCTCAGCTGCCACCTTTCCCTTGTCATGCTGGGAAGGAAGGAGTTATCCTATGGTCCTATCTCAAGAATAGTTTATTTCCCAGTGGCCACTTCAAACCACCAGGGGAGTATCATCAATTGAACCACCTCATGTCCAAACAGTAGGAAGACTAGTCTAGAGTTAAATAGACTATGTGTGATATGCTGCTCATCACTTTTAGTTTATATTTTTTTATTTGATTTTTGGACAGTATATGATTTCTCCCCTTGGGTGTGGTCACTGTAGTTCTCCCACCACCAGAGCTCCAGAGTCTATCACCATATTCCCTTGTACACTTTCCCTCAACTCCACCAGCTCCCCCATATCCTATTCCTGCCTTCTTCCCTCCCTCTCTCTTTCTCCTCCCCTCTTGAATACCTCACATTTATGGTCAGCTTTCAAGGTTTGCCTTGTCTCACCCCAAACAAGGGGATTTTCTAGATTCTACATGTAAATGAACCCATCTGATATTTATCTTTCTCCTTTTGACTTATTTTGCTTAGCATAATCCCCTCCAACTAGTCATCACTTTTAAGCAAAATGAACTTAAAAGATAGAGGGCCTTCTCACATTCTAGAAAGTGTGAAACCGGCCTTGCATCAAGACTCCATCTTCTCTCTGAGCTGCCATGTTGAAACTTCCAGCCTGATTCCACAATTCGGCACCTGCAAGAAGCCATAGCTAGCTGCTCATCTGACAGCAGACCCTCACTCTATGACCTCTGTGAGGGGACAGGGAAACTTAGGAACCAACTCAGTTCTATAGCCAATACTAAACTCAGATCACCTCCCCGCTTAGCCTGCTGCCCTTGGCCTGACCCTAGGGGAACTCTCCATAGGACAGCCCCTTGGTCATGCAATGGAATCATCCCTATTCTTGAATAAATGCTTCCTAATTCTATCACAGTCTGTTTTTTTTTCTCTCAAGTCAACAATAGACAGACAGGAAATAGAGTAATGGAGCAGCAACTTGGAAGAGAAGGCCAGAGTTGCTGGCTGCCTGCAAGAAAAGTCAATGAGATTCTAAGGAAAAGTACCATGAACTCATTCACTGTATAATATTTATTAATTGATTTATTTATATATTGAGCTCTGCGTCACAGACAGTATTCTGGGATGGAGTGAGGAGAAGAAACAGATACAACAGCCTTCTCAGATACAACAGTCTTCTTAAATGAAGACTTTTAGGTAAATATGAGCCAAATGCCAGGGAGAAGAAAGAGAGCCCCCTCACATGCTTGGTCTGCCTGGGATAGTTTCACGTGGGAGGAGCTTTGATCTAAGTTATGAAAGATGATCGCACAGGGTGTGGCAGAACAGAAAGAACACTGAATGGGGTATAGTGATGTCTGGGTTTGTGCCCTGAGCCTGTGATCACAAGGCCAGGAGGAGGCCTTGGTTAAGACAAGAGAAGATGTAAGGAGTTGGGTGAGGGAAAGTGAGGCAAGATAATGAACGAGATTGAGTTTAATTAAAGAGACTGGGACTGAATGTGAGTATGAACTATTTAGTTAGTGTATTACATTTTAGAGGGCCTTCTATATAGTGTAAAAGAGTGATTTATAATTAGTTAAATAAGGGGAGGAAGAAGTCGCTTAGGAAAAATTACTAGTTTTTGTGGAATACTTGGGTGTAGGAGATTTATTAACTTGCTGTTATTTTTTTAGGGAAAGTCTTTAAAGGGTTAATATTAGAGGAATGGGGACAGATTATGAGATTTTGTCTTCAGTGTTCTGAAGCCAGAGAAGATAGTGGAATAAAGTTTTCTTTATTCATAGCGTGAGCCCTGACCAGTGACTGCGGTGGGTCCTAACAAGAAGACACTTAGGTTATGAAATTGAAGGAGAGCTTTCTCTCAGGTTGGGGTACATGCTGGCAGTATAGCCCGAGGCCCTTCTCCCCCTCCAGCCCAGAATCTCCTTCTAGTAATATGACTTCAGCCACCATCTACTGAGCTCATCACCACTGAGCACTGTTTCTTCATATGCACCAGATAAGACAGGAGACAGTTGCACATCCTTTCCCCAAGATCCTGTGATGTCTGTGCCCTGTGCATCAGTTTCACCTGCTGATGTTCCTGGAGAGTTCCAGATATGCACCCAAAGAGCAGATGACCTGCCCCTCAATCTAGGCCCCAGGGCTTGCAGTAAAGATTGCTACCTTTCCTCTCCCCACCCCCAGTGTTTTCTTGTAGCTCTCCATGGCTCTCTCCTCCATCAGCATGGGAAACAGCAGTTATTGCATTGCCATTTTATAGTGAAGAAATTAGATTTCTAATAAGGTTTACATGGGAAATGAGCTTCTTCAGTCCAGGCTGAGCCGTTCCACATGATGACTGAGGGGAAAGGAGCCTGAAAACCCATTAAACTCTGTGTTTCGGTAAAGATGAACCACAAGGGAAGGGGCTGTCCATGATTCACCCTACAGAATCACCAGCGCTTCAGGGAATTTCTGCAAGTACAAAGAGCAAGTAACTACTTTTAACAATTTTCAGCCCTTGAACTTTTTCATTAATTTCTCAGTTGTTTACATCTCGATGTAATTTTAGGGATTCATTTTCACACCTCCAAATATGCAAATGTTTCACTTCCCCTTCACTAATACTCTCATATGGACGTTTTTTAAGAACAGCTGGCTGGCAGCTCTATTCAGTTGTGATTCTTATATCTGACTGACTTCTAAGCAATCTTCTTGGTCTTTCTACAAGCACCTCAAATTCAAGTCCTAAACAAAACAAAATGTATCACCCTTCTAACCCAGCCCCCTGCTTCCCAGCCCTACTTTCCACCAGCAAACATACAAACTAGCTGAAAACCTGGGTTTCACTAACTATTTCAGACAATTCCCTTGCATTTGCTGGTGCAATGTCACCATCATCGCCTCTGGATTTCATGGTGCAGCCCTTGTCTGTGCTTTCTCAGAACCTCACTGCCTCTTACCTGTCTTGTACTGAGCCTCCTTACTCATCTCCCTCTTCAGTCCAGTTTCTTTCCAGATAACCTTCTATATTGTTGCTTTTAGTTTTTAAATTTTCAACTGTGAAGTCCATTGCCTGTAGGTTAGAAAGTGAATACCAGCATCACCACCACCCAGAAGTAGAAAGAGGGAACTGCGCTTCTTTTACGGCAATTGTACAATCCTCCTGAGAGGAAATATGTTCCTGACTCCTCGTGAGTTTTTGTATTTCTACATTCATTCTAGAATCAGATTTAGTGTCCTACAAAACAAATCCTGTTGGGTATTTAACCAAGATTCTCTTGACTATCTAGATAGGAAGGGAGGATTGGCCTCTGTGTGGGTTCCTGGAACCAGTGTCCAACATAGGTATGTGTAAAGGCTTTCCCACACCAACAAGGGATTCTCAGATCCAGAACTTGACTCAACTCGGCTCAGTTCTGATACCATCTATCTGGAGATAGTGTACGATTCCACAAATAAAGGACTCAGTCTCCACTTGAGATGCCAACCCCAAACCCAGGCTGTTTCCTGTGCTTCTGACCAACCACATACAAACTGCTTAGACTTCAGGTGACAGCTTCAGCTTCAGTTTATTACCTGTGCTTCTGGCTTGCTGTTTATATAAATCAGAGGTTCCCACAACACCCTCCTCAGGTTTGATTAATTTGGTAGAGTCACTGACCAAACTCAGGGACCCTGTTTACTTATTAGATTACCAATGTATTATGAAAGTTATAGTTCAGGAACAGTCAGATGGAAGACAGGCATAAGACAAGTTTAATAGGAAAGGTCTGGAGCTTCCATGTCTTCTCCAGACATATCACTTTTTCCCAAGTCTCCATGTATTTACCACCCAAAAGCTCTTCCAAAGATCCCCTCCTCTTGGGTTTTTATGGAGACTTCATTATATAGACATAGGCATGACCATTGAACTGAACTGAACAGCTAGCCCCTTTCCCTGCTGGAGGCCATGAGATGGGCAAGATGGGACTGAAAGGTCCAACTCTCTAATCCTGTGGTTCTCTCCACTGGCAACCAGATTCCATCCCCCAAAAGTCACCTCCTTAGCAAAACAAGGGACAGGACATCTTTATTGCCATTCTCAGTCCTGAAAAATTCCAAGACTTTTGGGAATTGTAAACCAGGAACTCTGCATAAAGACCAAATATATATGAGAAATATATTTTTGTCTTCAGGATGACCAAATATATATTTCTTATAATATTGTAACATCTTTTTAAAAAAAATATTGTAATATCTTTAAAACACCAAATCTGCCAGGCACGGTGGCTTATGCCTATAAGATTCAGCCTATGAAGCAGCTGGGGCTAGGGATGGTGGTTTGAGTCCTGCTCAGGACAACACAGCGAGACCTAGTCCCAAAAAAATAGCTGGGTGTGGTGGCGTGTGCCTATAATCCCAGCCACCTGGGAAGCTGAGGCTGGGGATTGCTTGAGTTCATGGTACCCTGGGCAACATGAGCCTGCAGTTCCATGGGCAAAAATAGTGAGACCTAGTCTCAAAAAAATAAAATAAAATAATTAAAAATAAAATAAAACACCGAGTCTTTAATCCATGCAATCACATTATATATATGCCTCTAGGTCTTCCATGCTTCTCAATAGAGACCACAGTCATCTTCTAAATTCTCAGTTACATTTTTTTCTTAAGATTTTTGTATTTGCCATTTTCCATTTCTTGCTGCTACATCCAAATGCTATTGCTTTTATATTATCTTGGATCCAGAAACCCTTAATTTTAGTTGCAGAACTTATATTGCTTTTTGAACAGCATTACCAGAGTGTGTTCCATTAGCAGGCATTTGCACAAAACCCTGAGACACTGTGGTCAAACAACCCAGGAGGAAATGATCCTCCTGAGTAACTGAGAAGCCAGGTAACCGCTGACCTGCTGAGTAGGTGTTGGGGGTCAGATGACCAGCCATGAGCAATTGGACTTGCTGAGCCCTCCCAAGTCCTAATCTGAGCAGAGTCCTGGAGACACTATCCTGCTATGGGGGAGAGGGGCTCCTTACAGCCTGATCAAACTTAGACTTATAATTTCTCTGCCAAATCGTAGAGATTCTTCCTTTGCGCACAAGATCCCACGGGCTCCACTTTCCTCCTCAAACACACTCTTCCTTTTACATAACTGTTTCCATGGCCCCCTACCCCTTCGAGTGCTCTTAGGGTCTGCCTCTTATTCTGAGTTTCTGCTTCCAGACCATGGGAGTCACTTTGCCCCAGACTCAGAGCCAGAATGCCTGGGAACTGACCCCTAAATCCCACTTCTGAGTAAATAGAGACTGCTGGCAAGTAGTATGAATGCCCTGCTGCCCTGTTTCACTGCAGACAACCTGGAAGAACTCACACACCAAGGCGCCCTTGGAGGGGTCTGCAGGACTTCTGCTTGAGAGCGTACCTTTGCTCAGCCTCTTCCCTTTTCCTTTCTCACATCACCTCCTCCCAATATCCAGCTTCCTTAGACAGCCTTTCCTTAAAAACTACTTGTCTCTATTTTTTTGCCTTTTAAATGACACCATTTGGCCCAGTCTGGTTCTTCACTGGACACCTGAATTGGTGGAAATCTCTCACTGCAATGCAGCATCCAGAGTGAGACGCACTCAATGTTGCAGAGCAGGAAGTCAGCAAAGGAGACAGAGAGCCGTGAGAGTGCCAAGCCCATAGCAGCTGGAAAAGACACCCCCAGCTTGAAGACAGGGTGAGGAGGACCTATGGCCAGACCCCAGGCTGAAATCATGAGGACCTAACTGTGATCAAGTCCAGGGGCGCTACTATGATGGTGTGGGAAACAAAACTGACCTGAGGGAGCAGGTGAGATTCAACAGAGAACTGGAAAAGGTGCCTGTGGGGAATGAACTGGCTTCCACAGAAATCTAACCACCCCAAGAAGGGGACATTTCTTTCTACCTGAAACATTTCCCATTACAAGAACTTTCCTGGAGAGGTGATGGGCAGTAAGTGGCATATTCATCCCTCAGCATTCAGGTCAAGGATGTCAAACCCTGATAGGAATGCCCAGGTGGGCCGGACATGCTCCAAGAGCCACAGAATCTCCCCCTGAGTCTCTAACATTCCCACTGGGGCTAGTCCTGGGTGGTGCAACAGAATCTCTTGGCCTGATTGTGATACACTGTAGGGCAACTCTACTTAGGCCCAGGACGAGGGCTTGCTGAAGGGGCGTGCAAAGCCCTCTTTTTCTTGCTGAAGGGGTGTGCAAAGCCCTGTCAAGTCTTCCCTGGACCTAGATTGGGGAGTGGACTGGAGAAGCCTCAGGACTCCACCAGGGATGAGGTTACCTCCTCCAGATATGCCCTGGGTGGGCAGTGTGGGGTTGGGGGGGGGGAGGATGGGAGTTCTCTCTTGCTTTAAACTAGTTGATGATCCTGGGGCTTCCTGAATTTGCTAGTCCTGAGGCTAGGCGACTTCTCTGTCTCAGCTACTCCTTCCTATAGCAGGTGACCCTGGGGACTCTGCCTTCAGAGGGCAAGTGTGGGGGTTCTAAGAAACAGACACTACTCAGATTGTAACCGGAGCCATCCAGTTTCAGTCCCCATAGTATATCCCTGGAGCTTCCAGGTGTTTTCAGAGCTGTATGCAGCTTAGGTGAGAACAATAGTCAGGAGACAACTGCCACACTGCCACTGAAAGGATGACATGTCACTCACAGTATCCAAAGCAGAGGCACATGACATACACAGGGTCACACAGAGAAGCAGCAGAACAGATGGCAGGGAAGGGAGGGGCTATAGATAGGAGCCTTTAGAGCCTTTGTTGTAGTTTTTAAAGGAAGAAAGGGGAAGCAAGGGTAAGTAGGCTTTGGACTGGCTTATTTAAATCATCTCAGCGGGCCCTGAGGCTGTCCTCAGGTGACTGATATGTCATCCTGTGTGACTAGGGGAGGTGGTCATTATAGGATAAATTATCAGGTTTTTAGCCCTCTGCCATCAGTCTCAATGACCAGCACCTGTAGTATTGCACCACCCCATGTGCATACCTGGCCCGATGGGTGTGTGCATGTGTAAGTAGATACACCTGGGCCTAGGAGGGAGGGGATAAAAGGGCAGTGTTCCCCTGGGGGAGAGGAAGAATGCCAGAAAGAGAACTCGAGAGAGAGAACCCACAGAAAGAGCATGAAGATTCCTGGGGGGTTGGGAGGCTTGAGTGCCTACTTGCCTCCCAGCCCCCTCTGCCTTGCCAGCCTGAGTACCTGCCAAGACATTTGGTAGATGCCAGGATGGTTCAATGAAGATGGACAGAAGACACACCAGTGGTATATATGCCAGAACAATTTGAGGCAGACAGACATGGAGCTCTCTGAGAACTGGAAGATATTGATAGGGTGGAGATAACCATACGCAGGTGGCCAGCATCCTCTCTTGGTGGACATGTCCCCACTGATGGCCAGGAGTGGGCACATCCCCATGATGGTTGAAACAGGTATTGTGCAACCTAGAGGGGAACTTGGACAAATGTAGTGCCCGAGAAGTGGCTGGGTCTGTGGGGCGGCTGGTTCTCACAACTCTGCGAGAGTCTCTGCTGAGAGAGAGAGATCCAGGGTCATGGGCTACATGATGAGATATGGGAACAGCAATAAGATCTGAAGTTTCTAGAGGGAGAGACCCACAGAAACCAACCCACTACTCTAAAGATGCCAGTCTCCTTCAGGGAGAAGGAGGAGGGGGAAGAAGAGGAGGCTGGCCCTGTGCTCCAGGTTCACCCAGTGTGTGGCAAAGACAAAGAAGCTCTAGGCTTGCCAGATGGTGACACAGAAGATGAAACAACAGCTCATCGGCCCAGCAGGTCAGGCTGCTGGGCCATACCACATGCTAGAGTTTGCCACGTAACATCCATACACTGAAGCAGAACTGGTGGGCTGGTTAGACAGTTACATCAGAAACCAGGAGAGCCTTTGGAAGCTTGGGTGCTGCGTATACGGGACTTGAGGGCAGATGGAATTATTTGCATGGCACAAAAGATGGAGAGAGGGGCCTCAGTGACCCTGCACCCATAGTTGAGACAGTGGCTGTAGAATACCTGGCGGCAGGGCCAGGTGACCACACGCTGAGGGTTGGATCATGGCTGCTGTGCAAACAGTCTGGGCCGATACGGGAGACGCGCCAGATACCGTGAGTAAATGGCAAATATACGCTGAACTCATACAGGTTCTTTGGGACCTGGGAATGAGAACAGGCCTTGTTTAAGGTAAACATTCGTGGTTCTGACAATGAGCGTTTCATGGTAGGAATGAGGGATATGGTGCTGAAAAGTGCCCCCTCATCCTCATTCGGGTTCCTTCTGGCTATGCTGACTGTATGATGTCATGGCGATGGTAGCCAACCTGGGTGAGACCGAGAACCCGTGCACTCAGAAAGGAATATGGCTAAATGCTGACCAGTCAAAATGGACAAGCCAGACTTTGAAAGTCACAAAGCTGCTTAAAGTCACTCATACCCAGTCGGGCATGGTGGCGCATGCCTGTAAGCGGCAGCCTAGGAAGCCACGGCCAGGGCCAGGTGTCACGGTTCAAGTCCCGCCGGGGGCATGTAGCAAGACCTAGTCCCCAAAAAATAGCTGGGTGTGGTGGCGCATGCCTGTAATCCCAGCTACCTGGGAAGCTGAGACTGGGGATTGCTTGAGTCTATGGTACCCTGGGCAACATGAGCCTGTGGTTCCATGGGTAAAAATAGTGAGACCTAGTCGCAAAAAAAAAAAAAAAAAAGTCACTCATACCCAGATGTGGACAGATCTAGTGAGAGTAGCAAGGATTGTGCTAAAATACATGCACAGTCAATGCATGTCTGTTAGAATTGTGGAAACAATGGCAGGAGGACCAGAGGTTCATGCCCTTGAAAAGATGGGCTACTACGAAGAGGAAAGTTGGGGACTCCAGGCCCTGGTGGGTGCACTATGCCTGGAGGACCACTTGCTGTTGACTTTGGCCCAGTGGGGGAGCCTTGTTCACTTTTGGATAGAATGAGGGCTGAGAGATATGTCCACAGGGGATGGGCAGGGACTGAAGGCCTTGTGTGGAGCTTGTTATCCAAGGGTCCCTAACCCAAGTGCATGCGCAAAGGATTGGCCTAGCACAGGGGCCTGCATGTCACATTGGAGCCATGGAGGCCGAGTGCTGGAGCGACAGCAATGAGAGTACCCCTGTGGACTGCAATTAGGACTATGTCACCAGTCTCAGAGTGCATCCTGGAAATGCGTGGGATGCATGGTTTATGGTACAGACCACAGCCAGAGAAGGCCAGAAAGACTGATGGCTCCTGACAAGTGATGGTGAATTACCATGAATGGATCCCCCCCACATACACCAGCACCTTTAGTAGCAGACTTGATAGATTGTTCCCTAGTGCCAATAACATTTCTGTCTTTCACACTGAGGTTGGTATGTACCAATACCTTAATTGACTGTATTCTGTATTCCGTAGTCATATTAGTTAGTTGCGTTTTGTTTACTTTTGCTGGTCATGGTTATGGTGCACCACATGTCACCAAGGGGAACATGCCAAAGAATAAAGCCACATAGATTGTGAGGCAAAAAAGGAAAAACCCTGAGGGGTGGATTGTAGGGTAAATGAATTAGGGTTTTTACCCTTCTGACATTAGCCTGTGGTATTGCGCCCTCCCCATGACGGTACATAGGTGGCCCCAATGGATGTGCACGTGTGTAGGTTGTACATCTGACTTAGGAGGAAGGGGATTAAAGAGCTAATCACCCTGGGAGAGAGCACCAGGGGAAAACACCAGAAGAGCATGGAAAATGAGCACAGAAAGGAGATCATGAGGAGAATGCAAAGGAGAATTAGAACTCAAGAGAGAAACTCAAGTGGCTGTTTCTTTGCTGCCTGTTTTTCCCCTGCTAATTATTAAAAATTCTGTGAAGATAATTCCAAGAGTTCTGACCTTCTTTAGCTGCTAAAACTAATGATGAACCTACCCAGACTGGGATGGTTGCAAACCAGTAGATGGTTGCAAACCCACTAGAGAAGGTTGTTAGGGAGAGGGGTGTGGGCTCTAGATCAGTGGGTTTGCTCATGAAAGGTGAGCTCCTGGGCAAGATATTTACTGACCGTCTGTCTTGGTTAACCTGACAGGGCAGTTCTTCCAGGGTCAGCAAGATCCCATGTATCAAGGCATCAGGGGTGAAAGTAAAAGATACTGTTAAGTCATCATGAACAGACCAAGAGACCCCTTGTTGATAGCTGGGGGCCACAAGTAGAAGAAAGCCTGCTTGCTTTCCTAGAAGAGGCTCCAAGTTCTCTCTTCTCAGGCTGAGAACATATACATGAGAACATATACTTTGGGGGTCCCTGCAGACCCAGTTGGGGTATGCAGCACCTGACAGGCTGATAGAGAGAGTCCTAAGAGTTTCAGGACCAACTCTGAAGGCCTGTTAAGGCTCAACAATGACAGTACTTGTTCTCCCAGGCCCACTTCAGCCCCTCTGAATCTAGCACAGTATTTCATTCATTGTATTTTGACTAAGTGATTATCAAGTCTCTTTTCCCATAAGAAAAAGGTTACACCTGTTGTGGATACTTAGCACTGCTACCCAGCAATCCAGTTAATTCACATTGATCATAAAGGAGAGACAAGGCACTACAGTCACTCCCTAAATCTCCAGAGCCCTCTGCTGACTCTTGGCTGGCTGAAGATTGGAGCAGTGTCCAGGGAGCAGGGGCTCTAACACCCAGAGACTTCCCAGGGACTGAGTCCTCTGCCTTATCTGAACTAATGGGGACTCCTTCTCCTTTTGAAAAAAAATTTTTTTATTAAGTTTCTTGAGATAACATCAGGTTATAGCACTAGATATGTTTTATGCCTGCTGGTCTGCCTTGCAAAGACCCAGTTCTCTCTTACCTACTCCTGGCTCTCTGGTTTTGTCCACACTCTGGGGGCCATTAGACTGATACCACACTTTCTGGGGTGTGGAAAGTGAAAGAGTGCAGAGACTGCTTTTTCTAACAACAACCCCTCCATTGGAATGGAGTCAGTCTATGATGCTGAAAGAGACCAACGGGCCGGAAGTCAAAGGAGCAGTAAATAAAAGGAGGAGCCATGTTCTCCATATACCCTAGAGGGTCTCCATTCTGGATTCTGAACAGGGTGGGTTCCAGATACAATGGATGATGGTTTTCTTTTGTTTTAATTTTCTAACTTTTAGCTGATTATGTTTTTATTGTCAGTGTTTGTATTTTTGCTTGTATTTTATCTGTATTTTGTTGTATTGTTGTCTGTATTTTGGAAGCAGAGAATCCCTTTCCTTCGGTGTTTTTACCACAGGGTTCCCATCACCGAAGCACCTGTAGTCTTCCACCATAGTCCATTGTGCTCCCTCCTCATTTTGAATGCCTCCCTCCCCTTCTGAGTGCCTCAGTCTATAGTCTGCAGTCTGCTTTTCTGAGTCTGGCATTGATTGAAGGATTAATAGGACTTTATGGTAGGTGTGGAATGATAATGTGCATTTGTAGAGGTGTGAAGCTATAACCCTAAAACATACCCAATGCTATAAATTGAGGTTATCTCAATAAACATAATTTAAAAAAATTTTAAAGGAGAGGGAGTCCCCATTAGTTCAGTCTGAACCACTTGCTCAGTCTATGATGATAAAGGCTACTTACTCCTGGTCCAAGGACTTACTTCATTATTTCTGCAAGGAATTATCTTCAATGATCATTTGTATAATGAATAGAAAGGCACTGAGTACACAAATCAAGAAATGTGACATTCTGACACTCTTTATATTTGATTAGCAATTTGAATAATAGAACTGTGAATTTGTGCTTGTCTAGCTTTATAAATAGCATAGAGGCTTGTGTATGTGCACGCATGCACGTTTGTTACATGTTGCTAGCCAAATTGCTCATTTCAAACCTGTCTTTAAGCTTTTCAAGTCTAGTTACACTGCTCTTACAAATTTAGTGCCAGCCACAAATTATTACTAATTACCTAATGAGACTCTCCCTCAGGGGCCCTTTATACTTTATGCTAAAATCCAATTCCTTTCTACTGTGCCAAAGTCCTGAATGACTGTCTCAACCCAAACAACTCTCCCTGTCTCCTCTACACCCACTCTTCTCTGCTCACACTGACCTTATGGTTCTTCACATGTATCAAACTGGTTCCTACCACAGGGCCTTTGCATTTGCCCTCCCTCTGTGGAGGACGCTTTCCTCTTAGTCTTCACATGGTTCTACTCATCATCACCTTTCCAATAGGCCTTTCCTGACAGTCCCATGCTCCTCCAAGTCTGCTTCTCACTGTCTACCACCTGGCTTTGTTTTCATTGTATTTATCACTTTCTGAACTACTTGTAAATGAATGAATAAATGTGCCCTGGGGGTAAGGGAGATGACCAAACCCTACAAAGCCCATCACTATGAGAAAGGCAGCCACTCAAGTTCTGTGGCTTGAATGCAAGAAAGGACACTAATGTTTGCCTCCAGGGTTTTGGTGAAAATTCAAGTAAATAAACTCATGTGCAGAAAGCACTGAATGCTTCTAGACAATTGATGCCTGCTTAGCAACATTCCCTGCAAAACATATTTCTGAACCTACCCTTGAGAAACAGACTGCTTCTTGGAAGGATGTAGAAAAATAGAAAAGACAAGATCCTGTGACCCTTTTCCAGGAAATATGGAACATATGAGAGAAGAATAAGGGGAAGAACACAGAAGAATGACTCAGAAGACTGAGTCAATCTTGGTGATATCAACTGGAAGTAGCAGGTTCAGTTCCCAATGGAGGAGGACTTCAGGGGGGCATCTTTGGATCCCAAAGTGTGGGCGAAGATACTTTATTGTCATTCAGGCCTATGGGCTGTGACATGAGGTTGATTGATATGTCAGAGATTGGGGATCTACAAGGAAATAGCCAGCACTCTTGGTAAATTCAACTGTGGTCCAACACAGGAAATAAGGGCCAGGGTCAAGAGCCAAGAGAGAGGGTATGAGGACCAGCCATCCCTCTCCACATGCAAGGTCTCATACGCCTCAGCAAGAGGCTAAGGCTTACATAAACATTAACCATTTGGACATGGAAGGGAAAGGCCTTCCACATAGAGTGCAGAAATGTGGCTTACTGATAGCACCACCAATTCTGCTGGACCTGATGGAACATTCACAAGACATAGGTCTTAACTCTCTTCAGACTGTACTTTGACTGTTAAATGAAATGGCCTGGTTGCAACTTATCTTCAAATACAGGTATGTTCCAGTGGTTACTGACAGAAGGAGGCTGACAAGCTTTGTGATGCACCATACACATTATACATTATTTTATCTTCCTTCTACTTTGACTATTTTAGTAATATAGAGAGCAACACTTGATATCCAGTCTAGGAATGCTTTTGCGCTAACACCTATTATGTGTGATATAGCAATCTCAAACTTATTTTGGTAAAATATTCACTTGTGGTGGTGAACAAAATAATGAACTCCACCCTCTCCCCTGCAAAAGATGTCCATGGTTTAATTTCTGAACTAATTAATACTTACCTTACATGGCAAAAGAGATTGCAGATTTGATTAAGTTAAGGACCTTGAGATGGGATTATTCTGGATTATATGGGGTGAGCTCAGGGTCATCACAATAGTCATGGTAAGATAGGATAGGTGAGAGTTTAATGGGAAGGTAATACAGTGATATAAACAGAGATTAAATGGTACATTTTGAAGGTGGAGGAAGGGGTCACTAGCCAAGGAACACAGGTGACCACTGACACTGAAAAAGACAAGGACATATTCCCTCAGAGTCTCCAGGGAAAACCAGCATTGCTGATGCTTTGGCTTTAGCCCAAGGAAACTCATTTTGTACTTCTGATCTCCAGAACTACGATAGGATAAACTTTTATTGTTTTAAGCCACTACATTTATGGTGAATTATTATGGTGGTGACAAATGTAATTATTAACATTTTACAGATGAGGAAAATGAGGCTTCCGGGAAATTGAGTTACTTGTCTTATGTTAGCTGTCTTATAAACTGATTCAAGCCTGGATTGCCCTTTCCTCAGTGTTTGACTGTATCCTAATATAATCAGAAAAGGATGCCAAGAAAAGACAATCCACAGTATATTACAGTTGTAGCTTTCTTAATGATCGGTGTAATGATCTAACCATGTATTCAGGGTGGATGTCTTCTTCCGCCTTAATCCAACTATGCTGGTGCCCTCTGCTGCTTGTGGCTGAAAAATGGCACATCTAACACAGGTCTTAGACCAGAAGTTGAGCATTACATCGGTTATGGAAAATAAAAATTGATAGCCCTTATAAAAAGCAGGAATGGAAAGTCTGGGGTGGGGGGTGTCTGTGTGTGTGTGTATTTGTGTGTGTGTGTGTGTGTGTATGTGTGCGTGCAGTTTGCAGGGAGGAGTTTTCTAGGACTGTTGCCAGAGTGAATTCTGAATGACTTTAACTACTCTTCAGTTAACTCCCCATCCAAGAGTGATCCTAGAAAATTCCAGACCCATCAGATGGTTTTAAACACACTGAAATGAAAAATGAGAGAAATGATCAGGCGTCCTTAAGCTGACCCATCCACCACAGGTTCTCCAGGGAGCTACAGCAGTCTCTCTTCGCAATGTGACTTCTGAAAGCAATGGGATTCAGGGGTACAAGCTAAGGCTCAGCAACCTTCAAAAGCTGAGCTTGTGGCCTACCGCCAAATGGGGCATCTCCCTGACCTCATGGGACACTGTGTTTTTAAAAAGGAGCAGGAGCAGAAGCTCAGGCATCTGTTAACTACAGTCTGCTCTTCTCAAAACCCAGAGCTCTGGGAGCACAAGAGAATAAACTGGGTCATGGCCTGCTGGTATAGGGCTTTGTGTCAGGTTCCTAGGAGAAAGGATTGGCCGCAACGTGGCAGGGTCATCTGTCATCGTTTTCTGGAGTCTAATTACAAGCCAGAAAACAGAGCATTGCCAATTTTGGAATCTCTCTGAGGATAGCAAAAAAAAAAAAAAAAAAGAATGATAAAGGCTAGCTTTCATTTTAACTGAAGTGGTCCAACATGCTGTGGCCTGGATTCCTCGGCAATAAAACAAGAATATCAAATGACTTGAAACTGGGCCATGATAATATTTGAAAAGTGCTGTATAAGCAAGGGACACAGAATCATGGAAACTCAGAAATCTGATGAGGTGGTTTGGTTCATGCTCCACCTTGAGATAAGTGTAAGTTTGTGCAGGCCACACACGGGGTTAGTCTCCTTTTATGGAACTTCAGTGCAGACTTGACAGCTTGTCTGTTTTGATAGTCAACAGCTTGTTAGGAAGCTGCTCCTCAAGTTGTCTTCATTCCCACATATTACATCCCCTGAGCAGTCCCTTCTGGTGTCCTTCGGCATCCCTGGCCCCTCACTGAACATGTATTGCTGAGTTGTGACAGCCCTCATCTTGCTGTCCCAGGGACGGCCATGCCTTTGGGATTCAAGGTCTATAATCCCAAACTCTCCAAGAGAAAAACATGAAGTGACAGAGGCAAATCTGGCTCTCAGAGTGTTAATCCCTCAGGTAGAGACCTCGAACGATCTAAAGGTGCTTAAAGGACTCCCAGGGGAAAGAGTTAGAAAAAGTCCTGTGTCTCATGGCAACAGTATAGGATATATTAGGCCAAGAGATATCTATCAGGAAGACCTCAGGATAAACAAGGGGCAGCTTATACTATGAACAAGACTGTTTGGTAACATATAACTAAAAGGACTGTATTATCCACAAGGCACACTCGAGATCTCATGAGGGTAACCCTTCCCTCTACAATACTTCGAGAAAAATATTTTGAGTAATATGGGATATCATTGCATTCCTTTATGAGATTATTTGTTGTTTTTCTTATGCATCTTGATTTCCCACATGCATCCATGTATTTCTCAAATTCCTTCTTCAAACAAATATTTGAGTGCCTAAATGTGCTCTATATTCAAGATCTAGCTGTGAACTCAATATATCTGGCCCATCTCATCAGAGAGTGTACAGGCTACAGAGACTGTACTCCTCTGCCTCTAAGATTGCCTCTTTCCTCCATAACCTCCCTAGTTCTAGCCTCCCATTGGGGCACTAACCTGCCAACCAGGACAAAGCATCCTCTTAGTGGATTGCTCCTGTTGCCTACCACCATGAACTTCTAAATGTAAGAAAGAGTGTGATCTTTCTGACGTCAACTGCCAGAGGACTCCCAGTGAACAAGCCCGTGTCCTCCCTGCCAGGAGGTGTTACAGAGATCTGTGGTCCAGAAGGTAAAAAGGGGAGCAATATGTGGGCACTGGGCTACTTGTGCATCAGGGATTGTTCAATTTCAAGACTGGCGTGACTCAGAACCATCATAGTGGACAAGGAAAGTCCACCCGGCTGCTATTAAACTAGCCAGATGCCCACTCACATGGTCTATTACAACTCAGCCCTGAATAGTGAGTCATAGTTTATACCCAGATTGTAATGAGATAACAAAGCCCTTGACACCATGAACACAAGTAGTAGATAGGGGAGCATGGTAATAGCACTGAATCTGGTATATCAGAAAAACCTCAACCAGTTAGTCTCAAGTCACTAATACAAGTAGCTGGTGACTATCTTGCTATCAGCTCCTCTGCTTCACAGCAGACAGCAGAGGGAAGACAGGTAATAAGCGGATCACACAGGATAAAACAAAGCAGATAATTTACAGGTTACCTACCGTGCTGTTCTGCTCCTTCACCTCTCCCTCCCACCTACCTTTCTGACCATGCTGCATGCATAGTGTGTTGTCTAGAAAGACAAAGGGAAGAAATGTTTTTATATGTGCACTCATAACATTTTAGAAAAAGATGAAACTTAAAATTTGCCTAAATGAGGGTTTAGAATGACTTCTTAATGCTAATTATGTACAACTTTGCTGCTGGATTTCTCCTTTGGGTATAGCCCTGGACAGATGGGAGTGGAGCCCTGGGCAGATGGGAGCAAGACTCAGGCAGAAGTTTCCAGAAAGCCCAGCTTGGTTGGAAATATCACATGCTATAAATTGAGTGTATTCCCAAATGCATCATCCAAAATGTCATGATAATATCACTTACTAGAAGAAAGAAATACTGAGAAAGTCAAACTGCCTGAACAGGAATACTGATTGGTTTACCCCTCTCATCTGTTCCTCAGGAAAAAGAATTGGGGGAGGAGCAGGAAGAGGAGGGGGAGGATGGAGAATCCACTACTAAATCCCAAGCAGCTTCTTTCACCACAGACACATGCAGTAGAGCAGGCCTGATAGCATCAACTCTGACTAGTTAATGGCAGCCAAAGAGCTAGATCTGAGCACCAGAGAATGTTTCCCAGGAGCCCTAGAATCATAGCATCTGCCGTATTGTACTCACTCTCACCTCTAGGGCTTGAAATTAGGCCCTGTTGCACAGAGACAGCAGGCAAAGTGTATGCCCTGGCGCAGCATGGCTTCTGTTTCAGAGCAACTCTGCATCTAATCAAATGGTTACACAATTGCACTCCATCCTGGAAAATGTACCTGCTGGTTTCACCTCCAGCTGGGAATTCTCAGAAGCTGCTGCCACTTTCCACAGCAACAGTGGCCATTTCATGAAATCATGTCTCTTGATTTGATTTCCACTTTAACATTGCTTGCTCACAGTGCCAGAGATGGGAGAGAGACAATTGTTGCCTTCCACCCCAACTTCGGTTTAGTCACCCTAAGTGATTTATATATGCGTAACCACCCTCGTCTGGAAATAAAATGAGAAGGGATTCTGGCATGCATTGTGTCTGCTCACTCACTCTGTTCCCTTTCTGTTACCGTTCTCTCTTCAGTGTTACAAAATGCTCTTAACTCTTTTCCTCCCACTCAAAAATGTTCACACTGATGATCCTTCCACAGTTTCCAATAGAAACCATACGAATTTTTTCGGAATATTCCCCCTACCACCACCATTTTTTTTGGCTCTCATGTCTGAGCATTTATTTAAAAATGGTTCTAGGTTTAAGAAGAAAGGTTTCTGGTTTTCATGGGTACCAAAGTCTATGTTCTGCACTAAGTCTTAAGTCTTAACGTGTTTCTGAGTCATAATTCTAATTTTGCTTATTTAACTATTTGAGATATTTTGTTACTACTCTAAGGCGTTCTTAGTCAATTCATATGCAAATAAGTAGAAATGACTAAGATAGGAGAAAATGAAGTAAACCAGAGAATATCTGGTTGAAATTGCAGCTATAATAATGGCTAAATAGCCAGTAAGGAGTGTGGACATGAAAATTGTTGAAATTTTCTTTTAATAAAATTGAGCAACTTAATGTCACTTTGTCAGTATGTGGGTATCTGTGTCAGTAAATGTGCTTAAAATACTTAATAAGGGAGCCGGGGAGCTGTGCATGGAACAACTGATATTGATGATAGAGAACCAGTGTGGGGTATGTGGAACAAGGAACATTGAATTCTACTTTGATTGTTTCTATTACAAGTAGGCTAAATTAGTTAGATAATAAATGTGTACACATGCATACATATAGAAACCAGTGAGTGTGTATGTATATGCACATGTACAATGTTTTAATTCTATAATGTTCACAGAGTAATATTACCACTTCCAGAGGCTGGAAGTTGTTAATATTCTTAGGCTTCGGAGGATTCTGTCCTTCCTACCATGAGTGTCAACACTGGATGCCAATTAGAATTGCTCAGGTTTCAAATCTCAATGCTCAGTCTATATCCTCTTCTATGAAGTCAGAATCTCTGTATGTGAAACTGGCACCTGCATTTTTTAATGTTCCCCAGACAAATTTAACACGGCCAGAGTTTCAAACCACTACTTCCATTTTCAAATCTCAGGGTTCCCTTTCTTATTTCCATCGGTCAGCCATGGCATCACAACATGTTTTGTGAAGCTGTATCACTTACTAAACCTCTAAAACAAATGATCCAAATTTTTAAAAATTAAAGAACTCCCCTAGTTATTTGGAACAGTATCTGCTTTTTACATAAATTTAGAAGCACGCATATTTCATAAGCTTACAATTCCAAACATAGAGAAATAATGTTATTAGATCCCTGCAGTTTTAAAGAATTTTAGAGAAACACTCTATTAAGTTAGCTATGTTATTGTGATATGAGTCAGATTATTTCCTCTGCAACAGTGTAAAAGTTGCAAACTTTTCGTCAAGACAGAAACAGAAGTTGAGGGAAACTGGCTCCTTCTGGCAAGCCTCCTGGTAGGATGACATTTTCAGAGCCCTCTCTGTGGGCTGGCATCTCACTGGCCACACAAACATTTTGTTCATGTCAACTCTTGCACAGATTTGCATCATTTAAGGCACATATGTCCTGCTATGTACATTCATTTGATAGTTTTTCCCAAGGTTGAAGTGATCTCTTCCATAGCAACTGCTTATGGACCTTGTACTAAAGAGATTCTCCTTTCTCCTCCCCAGATCTTAGAGGTTCTGCCTTTCCAGTAGCCACTGCCCACTGGACTACCCCTTCCATCTCTCCCTCTACTCTTCTCCTTTCTTGGTATTAGAACTCCAGGAGAGGTTGACAGGGAATCAGCTCAATGTTCCAGGATAGGGAACCACTGTGCCATGATGGGATAGAACCAGAGTCAGCCTTGGTAGACCTTAGACAGAACACAACAGGTAAATGAAGAAAGAACAAGTAGTAATCATGCTTTTGCTTTTGTGGGCACAATTATGAAAGGCTAAACAGCCCTAATTCTCGTTTGGCTCTGACTTAGTCAGCTCCTTGTACTGTACTCCTTGTACTCCTGCTTTTTCATTCCAGGGTAGTAAAAGTTAGAAGAAATGAGAAAATCAGGAACTCACCATTTTACAATGACCTATGAAATTTTTGACTCAGGTAAAACCAATCATAGACTACTCAAGCACATGGGGAGAGCGGATTTTGGTCATTCCAAAGTATTATCCCATAGGGGACTTGATCACTTCAAGGAAGCTCTTTATTTTTATAGGGAAAAGACCCAGTGGTCATCAAAAGAACAAACTTGGGGGGTGTCGGGACCGCTGGCTTGATTGCCAGCAGCCTCCACTCCAGGGCCCAGCTTGTGTGGGCTGAGGCTCACGGCAGCTGAGTCTCACCGGCGACAGGGAACCACAAGTCCCTCGGCCACCGCACCAGCAGCTGGGTGAGAGCTCCGCGGAAGTCAGGTGAGGTCTCCTCCCTGACCACCCCCTCAGAAACTGGGGGTGCCTGGCCAGCTGTCTTGACTGCCAGCAGCTTCCACCCCAAACCCAAAAGCACCAGAGCCGCTACGCGGCACCGGCGCAAACTCAGAAATCAAGGATACTCACTACCAGAAGCACAGAGGCAAAGTTATCCACAACTGTATAGATTTCAACATGCCTAACACTAGAGCAGTAGTCACCCAATATGTAGAGCAGATCCGAAAGGAAAACACAGGAAGGAGGAAGACCATAAATACTCAAGCAAGCCCTAAGAAAAATAACTCCCCATCAAAGGATAAACAACCTGAAGAAATCAACTTGGATGACATGGAAGAAATGCTCCATATGTCAGACAAAGAATTCAGAATCAAAGTGATGAAAGTACTCAAAGAATCCAAGGAAGAGGGGGAGAAAAGGGAACGCAAAAGGGAAGAAGCATTCAACGAATTAAGAGAAGTAGTAGAAAAATGTAAGCAAGAATGCAGTAAAATGGGCAACATCATCAACATACAGAAAAACGAAATTGAAACACTAAACAAGAAACTACAGGAGATGCAATGCATAAAATGAGAAATAGAAGAACTCAAGAATGCAGGGAGGAGCCAGGAAAGCAGAATAGAAGAAATAGAGGAAAGAATCAGTACACTAGAGGACACAGAAGTAGAGAGAACAAAGAAAGAAAAAGAGAGAGAAAAGCAGAATAAGAAAACAGAAGAAAAAATCAGAGATCTGTCAGATACCCTAAAGAAAACAAATATAAGA